>JBCFXI010000791.1:0-106807 GCA_038496175.1 Ampulex compressa
ATGTATTATACTATATATATATATATATATATATATGTGCAGTACACTAGAATAACCATTTCTTATTTCACAAATAAAACTAAATCGTATTACCAGCTAAATAAAAATAATCTTAAATATACAATACATTTTCACTGACCTTCACTGAATTATAAAATGCCTCAAATATGCCAACGTTCTTTGAACTGAGCTGTAGATTAACTGAGCCTTCCATTGTCAAAAATATCCCATCGTGCTTCATGTCCGAATTTGTTTGCAACAATATTATGCCAGCAACTATTTCCTGATACACAATTTCTATGTGTCATTTTCTTTGTGGTAAATATTTTGTTTATACCATATATGTGCAAATGAATTCAGTTTCTCTTTCTGTTTGCTTATTATTTTTGAATCATTGATTTGCACAATTTAAATTTCTAAAAAAGCAGTATATAATATTCAGCATTTATGTTTACAAAAATAAGCTAAATTACTTCACACAATTTATAAGCATAAAAACGCACCAAATTGATCTGCTCGGTTTACATGTAGAGAAGCGTACCCAATTTATTTGTACATCTAATTTTAATGAATGAATGAAATTAATTTGATATCTTTTTTAGGATATGTTCCTAAGGATTTTCAGAGTGAATCCCTTTAAAATTAATCACAAAATTTATTTACTGCATCTGACATTTTTGAATAATTTTGTTTCTTAAATTATCTTATGAATGAGTTTAAAATCTGATCTTTTTATATTATATTGCATACCTGACATTTAAAAATTTGAAAAACGCACCCTTTCATGATAAATTTTGCTGGCACGCTTAAGCTTAATATCTATACTGATAGACATTTTCTCAAGATTTCTTCAATGTATAACCTTCTCGATAAATTTCCAAGAACCTTTATCTACCAGCGAAACAATGAATAATTCGACGATGTGCACAAGGGGAGAAAGGAAAACTTGGAATATGACTACAGCGATCTCAAGCAACAACGGCCACCTAACCCTAATTTATCGACTCTATGATCGCTACGCGTACAATTTACTAACTGCGTATAGATTTCCAATCATAGTAGTAAGAACATGCGTTGACATATTTAAATGCATTATTCACAGAAACGTGTGAACACAACATTATAGAGCCTAATGTAACTGATTGTTAATGTAAAAAGATAGAATGAATAGGTTATTTTTTTAAATTGAAAAAATCTGCTTCAAGAAGAAATTCTTGAATCAGTTATTATGCATGAGCCCATTAATTTCTTTCTAGACCCCTGAAGGGCAGCAAGGAGAAGCTGGAATACAACTGTGGAGGTTCCAAGTGGCAGGGACTGTCTGGACCTCGTTTATCGATTTTATAATTGACATACGCGCGATATACGAATTACGCAAAAACTTATAATCATCTTCGGCGTAATATATATCGATATATATATTGTTATATTGTTCATAGAAACTGCCAAATATTATATTACGGAACATAATATAAATTATTTCTGGTATAAAGAGATGGAAAAAGGGGGTGTTAACTTTAAAAATTGAACCTTCCGAACATTAGTTGCTTCGCCAATTGTTCAAACACAAAATGGTTTTTATCCATGCTAAGTTTTTATTCGAAATATATATTATTGTATCATAAATGTCTGATAAAATTTACTGAGAAGGCGTTTCGCAATACCTGGCTATCCTTTTTTTTAACCGTATTGTTACGCCGGCTTGTGCAGCGAACCCATTAATTTGTTCCTGGACCCCTGAGAGGGGCAAGGAGAGGCTGGAATGCGACCGTGGCGGTGTCAGGCGTCTGGAGCCAATTGATCGAGATTTATAGACTCTGTGATCGACACGCGCGCTATTTACAAACTATGCAGGAATGTATAATTATGGTTTTTACAATACACATTGACATATTTAATTGTATTATTCACAGAAACGTAGAAATACAACATTATACAGCCGAATATAACTTATTGATAGTCTAAGAAGGTGGGAAAAGAACGAAATATTTCTCAAAATTGAAAAAATGCCCTTCAAGAACAAACTTTTGCATCAGAATTATTACAGATAATGATTTCGTTACAATTATCGATTAAAAAGATTAAATCAAGTAATTGCGCAAGGACTGATTATTAATTGTTACTTTTTCAGAGCTATAATGCATTTTTTCAGAGTTGTAAAATGATTCTTTTAAGGTTATGACACGGTTCTTGACTGAACTACAAGTTATTTTACATTGACACAATTGGTTGAGCAATTAATGTTACGAAATTGTTATATGTAATGATTCTGATAAAAACTTTCTTCTTAAAGGACATTTTTTCAATTTAAAAACGTAATTCATTCTTTTCTCATCGTCTTGGATTAGTAATAAGTTATATTAGGCTCTGTAATATTGTATTTGCACGTTTCTATGAATAACACAATTAAATATGTCAATGTGTATTGTAACAACCATAATTATACATTCCTGCACAGTTTGTAAATAGCGCGCGTGTCGATCACAGAGTCTATAAATCTCGATCAATTGGCCCCAACCGCCTGACACCGCCACGATCGCATTCCAGCTTTTCCTTGCCCCTCTGCAGGGGTTAAGGAACAAATTATTGATTCGGTGTGTACTAGTTATCGATGATTTTATGGTTGTTCACAATACTGATTCTTTATAGATATATTTTCATGTGTGTTTTCTACTTCTCCAAAATGATAGAAAAATAATATTTTCTCCAAAAGTTGTTCAATATAAGTGGTTTTAATATGTCTAATATTTATCTACAACGATATATTCATATATACAGTAATGATCGCTTAATGCTAACGGCTCTGGTTCCATACATAAATTTTATTGTGGGAGATAAGCTCAGCAGATATTGTCTGATCTTATGTTTGTTTGGCAAGTTCGTAATACAACGGCGAAAAATAAAAGAAGATATACAAAATGGAAATGAAATGCATTGAAAGCGAGAAAAGGGCGCAATAAGAGTAAGTGAGATAAATTGCGATATCAGAAAAATGGGGGATTTCTGTATAACAATTTAGTATAACAATTTTGTAACATGAATTGCTTGATCGATTTTACTAATGGAATATAAATTGTACCTCTAACAAGAAACATACCATAGCTCTGAAAAAAATGAATAGTCTAACCAACTAATAAAATTCAATCCTTTCAATCAATGTTACAAAATCGTTATACGTAATAATGCAAGAATATTTTTTTAAAGACCATTTTTTTTATTGTGGAAGGTAATTCAGTCTTATCCCGCCTTCTTGAATTGGCAATAAGTAATATTAGGTTTTATAATGTTATGTTCGCATCTTTCTATGTATAATACAATTAAATATGTAATGTGTACTGCAACAAGCATAATTATACATTTCTGCGCAGTTTGTAGATTATGCGGTTGTCGAGAGTAGGGTCGAATAATCAGGGTTAGTCGGTCTTTGCCGTCTCACACAGCCATAACTATGTTACAAATTCTCCTTGCTCCCCTTGAAGGGTCGATTCATTGATTCGGTGTGTACACGTTCCAAAGGATGTAATGACGGGTCCCAAGAAGCCAGGGTTGGGCCAACGTACAGAGGGCGGAAGTAAGTGACCTAAGTGGGAAATGGCAGGAGCGTCATACGCTCGTGTATTACCGGTATAGCGGATCGTTTCTGATTTCCAATACTCCATTTTCGTTAGCTGCCACACAATACCTTGGTTCAAAAAGCACATGACAATCGGCTGAGATACCGTCAAAAATCATTCAAAAATGGCGAAACTGGTGAACGTCTGGCGGGATGACGATCCGGTCTGTTTATCGAAACGACAATTGCCACTCATCGTGGATGAGAATCTTACGGTAAGCACGATTTATAATTTACATCCATTTAATTTTGACATTCCATAAAAAATCACGAATATTTTTTGGCTTATATAACAAACATTTACTAAGTTTGGTAACCTAACCTAAAAATTGAAGTGTTCAAGGATATTTTGAGGTTTAATTCGCAGTTTTCTCATATTTATTTAGATTTTTGGAATTATAGTGATATGAAATGCCATATGGGCTACTTTATTTAAGGAAATGTTTGTATGCTTGTGATTGTGTATATGCAGTTTGAAGCCATTAATGATGATGGACTATTTGGTTTTGGTTGTAATATGATTTACATAGAAAAATTTGTTTTATAATATATTTAGTAATATATGTTGTTTATTTGTTTTGTTGCGCACAAACGTATATAAAGCAAAATAAATAATGGTTAGAATAATAACTAATAGTTTATCTAATCTTGCAACCTAAGGTAAATACTGTGTTATTGGAAATCATAATATTTATTAGTGAAATGTTTGACATTAAGTTAACGGAAAATCCATTAAATCTATAGGCAGATGTGTTATAACTCAGCAATATTTATATTCCTTTATTTAATATCCTTAAAATACAACTTTAATAACCCTAATTTGCTTAATTAAACTTATTCTTGATGTTTACTTCTACCACCTAGCCTGCAATATTAGTTTGCCATTTATGATATGTATCAATAGGGACCTTCTAGAGTTTATCTAATAATGTTTGAAACAACTCATTTTACATAATAGCCTTTGCATTCGGGTGGCATACATTATAGAGTATAGAACAGCTCATATTTCTGAGCTCTATTGGTTTTACGAGAACAGAATACATCTCATTCTTTATATTATTTGCATTACCAGCTTCTTTCATCATTCTGTAGATGCAATTAGGATATTGTTTAATGAATCTGTTGAGAGTTGAACTTCCTTTCATTCATAATATTTTTTTATATTATTAAATTTTTTTACATTTTTATCGTATTGATAGATCTTATTGTGACTTACAACTACTAGCTTAACTTTTATTTTAACTTCATTTTGACCCATTTTCTGGAGATGAGCTCCTGAATCCTCTGTTGTCACTCTTTTATCCTCTACCTCCCCCCTTCCTTGCCCACCCCAGACTTCCATTTTCTTCTTCTATGGTTTGTTTATTTACTCTTCAATATATTTTCAATCATTCTCACCCTATCAAACTCATACGTTTTCAGTTCCTTTCTCTCTCTCTCCTCTCCTGTTTATCTGTCCTTTCCCTTTTACGGAGCAGATTACAGGAAATTATGAAAGTAAATTCGGTGGTGTTGATATAATTTTACTGTGCGACTTACGTCAGTTGCCGCCCGTAAGAGCAACACGAATTTATAAGCAAACGAAACAACGTATTGCAGGCCCAACATTTTGGAGATCGCTCAAATTCTATGAGTTGAGTGAGGTTATGAGACAAGCAAATCAAATGTTTTCCAGATGTGTTTCCCTGGAAGAGGCAAACAGACTTTGCTCAGATTGGATTTGGCTGTTTTTCATCAACAAATCTGTCAATCAGTCCATTTTAAATTTAATGGATGATAAAATTACATTTAATTGTACAAGACTAATATACTGGATACCACAAACAGGAACAGCTCAATTTTGTCTATCGAAAACTTCATAAAATGTAGTGGACACCAGTGGGTTACCTTATCAAATGATTTTCGTATTGAACAAGTTGTACATGGTAACAACAAATATAGACATTGCTGATGGCTTGGCAAATAGGGCTTTAGGGACATTAGTTCATATCGAGTATGACGATAATCGAGTAGTACAACATGTTTGGTTGGAATTCCTAGCTTCTTCAAAAATAGGTGAAAAAACAAGAAAGAAAACTGCTGCCTATATTGAGACCAATAGGCTTAGCCGAACAGCAATGCCCACATGTCATTAAATAATAATAAAACCATAGTTGTCCAACATTGGCATTTGCCAATAGTGCCTACTTTGACAATCACCATTTACAAATCTTAAGAAGGAATTTTTGGTCACATTGTATATAAATGCGATAGAAAACAAACACAGCAGTTGGTATATGTAGTCTTATCATGTATTACAAACATCAATGGACTATTGTTACGCAAGACAATAATCCCATGATTTGTCATGGACGCAGAGCATCTTCAATGAGTGATTTGCAAGCTGTGTTTCGTAGAATGCATCTCAATCAATTGCAGACGTTCGACAAACTTGGAATTGATTTTATGATGAGTAAAAGAGGAGTATAATTTTGTTCATTTAATTGCCAAAGTCTGTGAGCTCATTTTCTGGACATGGGTGATGCAGTCGTAAAATGTTGCAATTTCTTACTGCTAACAGAAATCTGGTCACATGATGACGAGAGGCTGGATGTCCCAAACTTTAATTTTGTTGTGCAATTTAAATGTTCAAATGTCAGAGCTGAAGAAGTGGCTATCTATAGAAACACCAATGATAAGACAAATACTGTGACTCCTAATATAGATATTTTTTCTTTAATAATAAGGCATCGACAGCGATGGTCATTAGCCTGTAATATAGATATAAATGTATATCAAGCCAATGACCCTCATTTCAGTCTTTTCCCTTCTTTATTGCTGAAATTTGTGCAGCAAATAATTTACTGTCTTTGCCTCCTCTACGCTTTTTCTTTCCCACCTCCAATCCACTTTTGTCTCCCTTCCACCTTCCTTTCTGAACATCACCATTATAGCATTATTTGCATTAAATTCCAACCTTTTCTCGTTTACAGATCCCATCTAATCTTTGCATTATACTTCTCATTTCATCCTTGCTTTCTGCCATTATTACTACGTTATCTACTTATGCTAAGATGTAAATCCCCTCCTTCCATTTTTATCCCTCTCCGCGTCACCTTTCCCATTATTCTTTTTATGTCTACCATTAAGATGTTAAATAAGATTGAGCTCAATAGGTACCCTTGACTTAGACCTCCCACCACATAGAGAATCTCTCCTATCTCTTCCCCTACCCTTATCTTACATCTGGTTTTCCTCAATGCTTTCTCTGCCTTTTTTACCAACTCTATCCTTACCCCCTTTTCCCTCATTGCTTTAAATAGCACCCTTCTATCCATTGAGTTGAACACTACCTTTAGATCCATGAAGAGTACCAACATCTTTCCTATTTTTATTTCTGTCTGCTTATTAATAACTAAATAATTTAATACATAGATATCATCTATTGTCCCTCTACCTTTTCTGAACCCAGTTTGGTGTTCTGGCACCAACGTGTAATCCTCCATTTCTTTTTTCATTGTTTCCTCCAGAATGTTGGTATATATTTTGTAGAATGTGGGCATTATTGTTACCTCCCTGTAGTATATAGTCATCCTCTTGTTTCTCTTCTATATTATAAGTACTGCTATCCTCTCCTTCCATTTTTCCAGCCATTCTTTTCCTTCTCACTCGTGCGAATATTGAATGCTCGAAGATAGAGGGATATAAAAGGAAATGCACCAAAAACTATGTTTTATAGTATTTATTTATTAATATGAAGCATAATGGAGTTAAAGACCTGAGTTTAATTGCTTTTGAACGTTTCCTTGATAAACTTGTCAAGAGTTAGTTGAACACTTCCTTCTCTTTTCTTGAAAAATATTTCTATAATATGCAGTATCTTTCTCAATTGCCCTATGTATTCTAGATGTACGTTCTCCATTGAAATTACATTCTTCCATGTTAATCAAAAATTTGTCAAGGTACATAATTAAATATATAGTAGACCTGTTTATGTTGTAGAAATGTGCAATTAAAGCAAAAGATTCACCATTTTAAGAACGTTTAATTATTTCCATCTTTGTCTTAATTGTATAAAGTTATTGAGTCCCTAATTTTTTTTTGCTCACATTAACACTGCAATTTCTCCGTTTGTTACTCACGTTTATCAATCTAGAAGGGCAAAATATTTGATCATGAACAAATTAATTCGCACACAACATGTTGTTGTACACCTTAATGCAAGACTGAAACTGTTTTGACTTCTTGATTGGAACAACACAATTGTGATTATAATTCCAAGAAGTCCGCCATTGTAGAAAATAATGACTGTCCAAGAATGTAGAGCATGCTACCACGCTTTAAAGCATTTTGCATGGAAGAAAATTCTGTCATTATCAACAAAAATATTTAATAAGTTGAATTTTTTTGGATGTGGGAAAAGCGAGAGCTGCCTGTATACACAAATACATGTATATGTTGTAGTAAAAACTGAAAGTGCTTTAAATTTACACAATTATTAATCAATGTATACATTTACATCAAATTTGAATAAAAATATCAATTTAATACAAATATGTTTACTGCTCCTAATAAAACTTAGATTATACACGTGTGAAAAGGTATACATCTAGTAGTAAAGTTGATATTTAGCTGGTTGTGCATGTATATATTTTACAAATTAGTGTGTGTATATGCTGACTTCTACATATTTACTAAATTGATATTTTTACTGCAACATGTATATTAGTGATTCAATTAATTTCTACTATCTTAATTAAATTACCTTAAATGCAGTGTAACCCGTTAATTTTATATAAACATTAGCTACTTAATCGCTTGATTAAAATATCTTTAAAAAAGACTATTTTGTCATTTTTATATATGCAATAGCCATTTTATTAGTTTTTTTTATTTAATTGTTTACTTTTAATTCTTTGAATAAAGCTTATCTTTTTGGTTTCATATATACCTGAAAAGTTTGTATAGTTAATTAAAATTACACTTTAGTTGAGTATTTAACTAAAATACTTTTAAATTCATATTTAAATTATTTTATTATTGTATGAAAATATTGTCCATAAAGCTTTTCAGAGAGTTATGTGAAAACGAATGATAATGTGGTTACTTGAATATTATTCGATTTTCACAGATGATCATGGATATAGGTAGTTTAGGAGCAATTTGCGATAGCCCAATGATTCGCGGTAAACATCTAGAAGAATTTACAAGGAAATTGGAGTTGCTTACTAAGGAAGAACTTAAAGCATCCTTTGAAGTTACCTGCAAGGATATGCTGGCTATCCTTGGAGAAGCTGTGCCGTGTGTTGGCTGCAGACGAAGGTAGGTTGCTTTTATATCCACCAATTATTATAATATTGCATAGTCCAATAAGAAGCATTGGAATTCCATGAGTAAAAGTTATCAGATTTAAAATGTAATTATGCATTTCAAGAATGGAATTATTTTAGCAATGGACTTGTGTAAAGGGTAAAGGCTTTCAAACAGATTTTTGTATCATTTATATGTTGTTTAGTATATTTAGATATCATGTATCACATACAGAACGATAAAGAATAGAAGTAATGTCAACTCACAGCAAAATATATGAAAATATATTTATTTTGAGAATAAAATTATGCAGAAAAATTATTTTTGAAGAAATTATTTAATACGTGTACTGCAATACATATATTGCATTGCATTCCAATGTCATAGAAAATAACACAAATTTAATGAAATTACTATACTTGTATAAATAAGTGGAATAATTTTTATTAAATGTACTAGCATATGTGCGTGTGTATGTATGTGTCTAATCGTGCTTTTACCTTCTATAATTCTATATAAGAATTATATACAAGACATTATAAGACATTATATAAATGTCTACAGATAAGACAATCAAGTACATTTATTTTGCTGGTTCAATCAAAAGTATGTGTGTGTGCATACTTGTATACATTACATGAAAAATGTGAAAAATATAAGAACCAATACATATATACCGATTATATTTATATCCATTGTACTGGATGTCTCACACAACTGGAACATGCTGTGTCTCCTAAATGGTTGGGAATAAAAGAAGACGTTATAAGTAAAAGTTAAATGGTATCAGATGGTGCGTAATATGCAACTAATTTTATACACTTTTGTGCTACGGCGCATCAGAAGAATGCAACTGCACTCTTTTACATAGATTCTTTGAAATAAACGGTAAAATATGAAATACTTTCGACAATATGGGGTCCAGCATACAATTCACAGATAGTTGTCATATATTTGAACTTTAAAAGATAGGGTGCATTTGCACCTCATTACTAATCTTGAAGAGCTCCAATAATGCATTCAGCAAGAAATATCCAAAATTGTGAAAAGGGCCATCAGGAAAGTGTTGCACAATTTCAAGAAGCGGATGCAAATGTACTTACACCGCAATAGAGTAGGGTTCGAATACTTGTTGTAACATAGGTACTTTATGGAGCACTTGTCAAGAGCAAAATAATTCAGAGAAGTTTCCGCTTCAACAACTTTCTGATGAATAATTTTTGGACATTGTGTATGTTAGTACTTTTATGTGAAGAGACTGCATCAATTGGTACAGTCAAAACATAAGTTTACATTTAAAAAAAAAAAGTGCCTTTTTCTGATGCTCTAAAGCACACAAGTGCATAAAACTTGTTACATATTATGCACCGTCTGATACCATTTAAAGTTTACTTAAAACGTCTTCTTCTATTCTCAAGCATTTAGGAAATACAACCTGATCCAGTTGCGTGGGACACGCTGTATACAAAATATAGAAAATACCAGGAATGATTAGTGTATATTCTGTACAATGTGAAGAATATATTGACCTGCAGTATTACCTTTCAGGGGACATCAAAATTGATTAGTGATTACATAAAATAAAATTATGCCAACATAAATTTTTCAAAAATTTATGTTTCTTTAAAGTTTCCATTTCAAATGACATGAAAAATCAAATTACAATATGGTAAATACACAGAGACACATAAAAAATATATGAAATTAAATTCCATCAAATTACTTAAATGCGCAACTATACTATTTAATATGTTATAATTCTGCTATAGATTTTCTGAATAAAGTATTGTCAAGTTACTGCCAAACACTTTTGGAGAGAGCTCCAAGTGCAAAGTATTAAACACGCATTATGTAAATCATCACGTAATCAGTATTCATGCCAAATAGCAATATCCATTTTTTTTTTTTTTTGTATGTATCTAGTGTTGAGAGATTGTTTTACGACTTGATGAAGTCAGGCCATCCAGCATTAGATCCATTAATTATTACGCCAAAGGGAGTATTATCAATAAAGGACGACATTTTAGGATCGCCGCAATTGCTGTGTACGATGTTACATGGTCACAGGTAATATAAACTGAATATGAAGTATAAAATTAATTATTATTTCTATTTAAAAAAAAAAATGATTAAATTTGCATTTGTTTTGGCATTGACCAAGTATTTCATAGAATATCTATGCATTCTAACAACATCAGGACACATTGTTTTTATTAATGTTAACTTTGACTAACATAAAATGACTATGCAATTTTGTATCAATATTTTACAACAATGTTATTTTTTAAATTATTATTTAATGAAAACCTAATTCGCAGTCAAAGAAATTTAACCCTTAGCACTCCGTTGGCTCCGCTATGGCGCCATCCGTCATTTATTCCGTAACTCTGTAGGCTCCGCTGTGGCGCCAAATGTTTTTAGCATGATCACGCTTAAGATGCTACGGAATTATTAGCGTTGGCAGATGTTATCCGTAGTTAAAATGTGCTCAGTCCCTGTAGTGTTATGATCAAACCATTTTCTTACCTTTTTTATGGTTAGCAACCTGGAGAAAAATAATTATTATGGTGAGAATTTAGAATTGAGCGATAGTGAAGACCTATTTGATTTTCAAGTGTTAAAACATATTGCGCAAGACAATATTGATTATAATGCTAAATCTGCGTGTAGTGGTTCTGAAATTATACATTCAAAGAGACGACAAAAGAGAATTATTGAAAGTGAAAACGAAGATTCCATAAAAGACGTAAATGAATGGCACGATGCCATAAAAGAATTATGTATGTCAGATAGAATACATTTTAATATATTGTCAAAGGTCGTTGGACCACAAGTTGCTACAAATATTGTATAGCCAATACAATATTTTTAATTATTTCTCACAACACACGTGCAGTGGAAGAGAATGAGTTTTGGGCTTTTAATGGAATTATCGTCAATATGGGTACGATACCACTAATGAAAATGCAGGAATACTGGTCAATTAAGGACAATTAAATTTAAGGGAAAAATAAGCTTCATCACATACAACCTCTATAAACCTATCCAGTGAAGCAATTCAAATGTACATTTTAGCAGATACAGAAGCAGGGTATATGTATAGCATCCTTTCACATTATGGAAGTATCACTTCCGAAAATCTGCCAAGGCCAGATTTACTGGTCAACACCAGAATTACCCTGCATCTGTACCAACAATTATTGGATCAGGTACCTGCCGCAAAAGGATATCATGTGCATACTGACGGGTATTACACTAGTATACCCTTAGCTGAAGAAGTAAGAAAAATGAAGTGCCACTTGACCGGTACCATACAAACGAACAGAAAAGGTGTTCCAATAAGTCTGAAGAAACCAAAATACTATGATAAAAAAAACTGTTGCATAGAAACGAAGAAATACAATGCTCTTAGCTTGAAAGGATAAGAGAATAGTATCGTTATTCAGTAACTGGTATAATGCTGGAATGATAACCATTAATAAATTTATACGAGGCGGTACAAACAAAGTAATCCAAGTATAGTTGTCGGGTACACAAAGTCAATGGGTGGTATTGATCGGGCTGATCAATATGCCTCTAGTTATTGCTTTTTGAGGAAATCACAAGTGGTGGCAAAAACTTTTTTTTGGAGTATGGAAATATCAATAATTAATTCCCACATTCTGTATAAAACTGTACAGCACAATAAAAATGAGAAAGCACTGACTCACTTACAGTACCAAAAAATTTTAGTCGATCAACTCGTAGGAGATTTTCGTCAGGAGAGAACACAAGTTTTTACAATAATTTCTGAAATCAGACTAAACGGCAAACTTCATATAATGAGGAAGGATCCAAAGAGGGTCTGTGTTGTGTGCTCTACAAGAAAACAAAGGAATGGCAGACATCAAACCAGTGATTTTTGTGACACTTGCACAAGGAAACTCAGAATGCACATGAGAAATTGTTTTGAAAGGTATCACACCATGGTGAATTACAAAATTAAAAATTTATCTCTCATTTACAAGAAGAAAGTGTGTATGTATAAAATAAATAAAACCTAAAACATTCAGAAGCACGTGTAATGCTTTTCACTTAAAATAAGTCTCCGTCTTCTCACTTGTTCCGCTGCAAAAATGTGTCAGAATAGCTGGTAGGCAGTGGCACAAAAACGTGTGGAGCACTAAGGGTTAAACGTGATTCTTATTAAAATTTAATCTAATAAGGTTTAATATAATTTATGATTCAAATATTAAAATGTCCTTTTTAATTTCCTTTCTGTGTATGTCTGGGGAGGTGAGGAGGCAAAAAGGAATGTTAGTTTATTTTGGGTAATGCTTTTGATTTTTATAGTGCTAGGTTAAATAGTTTAGTCGAAGGTCAACCAAGAAACAAAAAGTCTCGAAGATGTGTGCTTCATTCCTTGGAAATACAGCGGATGAAGGCACCACCAGGTGCCTGGAGGGAAGTCTGGGATTGCATGGAGCTTCCATGCCGACAAGAACTTGCACTAATAGAGGCTGATACCCTGGACGCCACTTTGGAGACTTACCTACGTAAGCATAAGTAGGTAACTCTCCCTAAATTAATCGACATCTGCATGCATTCATTGCAGATTTGATTGACTTTTTATATCAGATGTGCATGTCAAAATTTAAGTAGGCATCCATATACTTTCTGTTTTTAGACACAAATACAGATATTACTTACATATAAAAATCGTAAAATTACAAACTTTATGAGAGTGCAAATACATATATCACTAATGAATACAATTTTAACCTGCTATTAATTTATAAGCAGCGATTTTTTTTTGTGACTTATGAACTGCTTTACTACTTTACCTTATCTACTATTTACCCCCCCCCCCCCCCCATCTCTTTTTTTTTTGTACAGTCGAAGACAATTTGTCTTCTTCCAATAGAAGCTAGGGATACTAAAAAGCCGGATATTTCTGCTTTGGTTAACTTCAACTTTTATGAGAATATAGGGCATTTTTTTAACACCTTGTATATATGACTCCAGTGTATGTTACAATCAAACATAGTTTCAGTTATGTATTTTATGGTGCTTGTCTAACCACGCAATATAATGGTATTAGGCTATTCTGAATTGCTACAGTGTGCGTTCTAAAGGTGTATGTGACTGAATATGTGTAAAATGAGCAAACTCAACTATTTGGTATACAATAATTGGAAAAAAAAAAAGATGCTAGCTTGATCCAACATGTAGCACATTCTGCAAAAATATTACATGTATTTTCTGTCATATTATTTACAATACACATATTTTCTGTCAGTTTGCATAACTCTGCATTCCTCAGTGTCTGATTCTACACTTCGTTACGTTACAGATTTTGTTGGGAATGTCGCACTAAGGTATTGCTTGCGGCATCCATCCTAACTGCTGAAACAGAGCCAAGAAAAGACAGTGGCTATGTTGCTGCACTGTACTCTGACCTGAAACGTTGCATACCGGACCGTCATATACATTTACCTACAAATACAGATTACGTGGGGACCCTTATAGGACGTGCCCAACCAGAGCTCATGGGAAGGTAAGACAGGCTACATCCTTCTAAAATTATTGACATTCCCTTAACACTATTCCTACTAGCCATTTTCCAGACAGATTTAAGTGTACTTTATATATCCTTAAAGATAAAGAGGACGAAGGAAAAATGTCGATAGATAAATTTATCGATTCGTACGCTGTGAGAAAATCATAAAAAATCCCAGAAGTGACCGCGCATCAAAGTTCTACAATTTTTCAAAGAAATCACTGACTGGTCATTTAACTGCTCGTGGTAGGAATAGTGTTAAATACATGGAATACTAGAAGCTTTAGAAGTTTTAGAAAATTTAGAATATTAGAAATTATTAGACTATTCGAAATTGTTCACTTACTTGACTTTGTTTCTTTTTATAGGATTACGTTTGTGGGAAATAGCTATTACTATGGGTGATTGTGAGGAGGGAAGACAGAATCTACCTTGCGGTTTAAATGAAATAATTATTTAAATATTAGCTTTATGCTTGATTTTAAATAGTTCCTTAATGTCCTTTAAACATAAAGTTACTTCCAATGTTGTTTTTCAAAGAAATACTTATGTTACTTAATTATTCTGTTCGACATGAGTCAATAATACTTTTATTAGTTTGAATAGTTTGATTTGAAAACGAGTTAAAACAAGATTTTCTTTCTATAATAATCTGCTACAGAAAATCTTGTTTTAACTCGTTTTCAAATCAAACTATTCAAACTAATAAAAGTATTATTGACTCATGTCGAACAGAATAATTAAGTAACATAAGTATGTCTTTGAAAAACAACATTGGAAGTAACTTTATGTTTAAAGGATATTAACGAACTATTTAAAATGAAGCATAAAGCTAATATTTAAATAATTATTTCATTTAAACCGCAAGGTAGATTCTGTCTTCCCTCCTCACAATCACTCATAGTAAAAGTTTTTTTTTTTTTAATTTATTTTTCGGCGCCAACTGCTAAGGTCATTTGGCCTAGGACCTACTGTTTAAGGTGGGTTCCAAACCACCAGAGCTACGGTATGCATATCACATAGAAAAACCAGACGTGATTGGCGGGATTCGAACCTGGGTCTGCTGCATGGCAGTCTGAGTCTTTATCCACTACGCCACCGTAGCCCAAGTAATAGTTATTTCCCACAAACGTAATCCTATAAAAAGAAACAAAGTCAAGTAAATGAACAATAGTCTCATACACACAACAACAGGCTTACATATCGTTTTGGAAAAAGAATATAAACATCTAGTTATAATGGAAAATCCACGTAATGCATTCTGTTTTTAGCTATGACAAGCATTAGTAAGTGTATCTCTGAATGCACGTCCATATTATGCTCTACTACTTATAATATTTACACACATGTTACTGTAATATGTAATTAATGGTAATATTTTAGTTAAATATACAGCACCAAGTTCGCCATTTCACCAAAATTCCACCTTACCTTGGATTATGTGCTCGCTAAGACCACGATAAATTATATATTATAAATTGCTCATTGATCGTCATTTCTTCCCTTACATGTTTTTATAATTTGAATTTTTTGCTTATAATACTCCCATAAGATTTAACGATTTTCAACATCCTTGGCCTACCATGCCCTTTTGAATTTGACCCCGGTCAAATCAAAATTCCTAGGGTCCATTTTCGTCTGTTGCTAAGGTGAATTGCATCATTAATAATGTAATATCACATTCAGTGGATGCATATAATAGTAATTGTGGTCACACGAGTGCTCCCTACATGTAATGAACACACAAATTTAACCAAGAGCCATAATTTTTACACACAATCGAGGTATGTTTCATCTTCTTTTGTTATGCTCTTCCCCATCTAAACCCAATAACCATTTTGTTGCTCCTCATTCTTCTCCCTGTCCATTTCATCACCATTATATCATAAACCACCAGCAGAGTTGATAGCTACCTCCATAGGATTCAATGGGCTATTGTTTCGTACTTCTTAATAATATACCATATGCAATTGTTTACTTAATCTCTACTCTCACTATGACATTGTGCTTTTTTCACATTTTTCCATTTAATTAATTTTTTACCATCATTTTAATTTTAGCTTACCCCTTTGCATTTGGTTGTCCCCTCAGAGGGGACATTAACGTTTATTAGTGATTACGGGAAATCAACTTATTCCAGTGCAACTTTTTGAGAAATACATGTTTCCGTGAAGTTTTATGTTCAAATGGCATAAGAAATTAAATCAAAATATGGTACAATTACTATGATATATAAAAAAATGTCAGTAGATTTTACACCAGAAGAGAATGTGAGAAGTGTGTTTATGATGGTCTGAGCGCTTATCTACATCAATTGAAAAGAACGATTAGGATGCTTTGTAAGTGAAAGGTTGGTATGCGATCATGCCTTGCACTGCATAGTGAGATTTATAAGTGTAAATAAACAAGCGTAAAGCTGGAGGAAATGATTTTGAAAGTTGAACTCGGACCAAATTGAAATGTCAAACGTTACACACAAATCTCTACTCTAATAAATGAGAAAATCAAAAAATGATATTCTTTTAGTAAATACCATTTTGTGAGTTAGTAATAACAATTCAAAATTTTTGGGAATCTAGAATACCTCCATCCACATCTTCATTGGACAGTAGACTAAATAATACACTACATATTCCCAATTTGGGAATAAATAAAGGAGAACAGGACTGTGTTTGTTCTGACAGGAAAACGCCAGATGAAAGGCGTCATATAATGTATTATTGTGAAACGTTTACAAATCAAGCTGCAATGCATATTGGGGACTGCTTCAGAGTTTATCACGCTGTACAAAATTATAAGAAACAAATTCTGATTTTTTCTTGCAAATATATGTTCCTAGATATTCACAAATTCAGATAAACCAAATATTATTACAATACCTTACTTGGTACCAAAGTTATTATATATATGTCTATTCTAGAATCTATGTTTTTGCGACAAAGTGTCGTTGAGTTGCTGATAGGTAACGTCAAAAACGGCGCTGAGTGCAAAAGGTTAATATACCTGAAAATGACTCACAATTGAGTCAAAATGTCATACAACACTGCTAGTTGATTTTTCGCCTCTCATTCATAGCAACTGAGATCAACAGCTGCTTGCTAGGACTATTTAACTTAGATAGAGATAAAAATACTAAAATCAAATTGTAATTGTGCAAAAAGTAGTTTGTTTGTCTAATCTAAACTGGATGAAATAAAAATAGATATACTATAATCAGTATACAAGCTAAATGGAGATTCATCTAGTCTCTTTAGCGTATAATATCTAGCTTTTGTTCCTTCAACTCATTGTTATAGAAATAAAATAATATTTGATATTTGAAAAAGTATTGCATATTCTAACACTCTGCAGTTTCCTTTAAAATTCACAGAGCAGTGTAAGAATTGCTAAGAATTATATCCGGCCTTCTCTTTTCTACTGTTTGATCACAAATTGGTTCATTTACCTTCCTTTATTTTTCTTTTTTTAATTCATTTTGTGGCACCGACTGCTAAGGTCATTTGGCCTAGGACCTACTATTTAAGGATGGATTCCGAACCACCTTCCTTTACTGTAATACAAAATGATGTGGAAAAATGGGGTACACATCAAAATCTTGAAAAAAATGTATATTAAGTAAAATTAACATTATTTCAGTTTAAAGTTATGGACATATGATAAAAAATTGAAAAAAAGTGACATAACAAAAATTCTTTGTATATCAAATGAATGATTACATAAAACGAATATGCCAGAAATTCATTGAAAGTCATGTTTCTAGGGAACGTCATGCTAAAACCATGGAAATAGCTCAGGAGGAGGTGTTGACTTGCCTTGGTATATGTGTAGCACAGCGACTAAATAAGGTCCACAGGCGTTTGAGGGAAGAGGAGACAGTGTGCAAAGTACTGGCTGCTGTAGCGGTGGATGCTCTTTCCAGAAACTTTCAGGTAATTGTGTTTTATATCAGCTCCAGTGATCTTTAGACAAGTATGTTAGAAAAGAATTTTAATACCATTATCAATCTATAGTGTCTTTAGTATCAGCTTTAGATGTTTTTAGAAATTGCCTATAGAAATAATAAATGTGATGCCTTGTAGAATAACATCTTATTAATCTGATACATAAGGGGTCTCAGAACATGTGGGAAGTGGAGCAGAAACTGACTCAGGACACTAAAGAACAAAAATTTATGTAAACATGCCAGAATATGAGTTTGTTTCAAAGTTACAGCTTATTTGTATTGCAACAATCTTTTGGGAGAAGTTAATATTTGCTTACTGTTTTTGTATATGGTTTGAACGTCACATAAACATTGTATTTTGAATAGAGAAGTTATAATAATGGGTATATTTAAAAGAATAAAATTATTTAAAATTTCTGATAGCTACAGTGTGAAAATTAGTTACTTCAATGATCTGATCTGTATGAGTGAGTTTGGCAAGTTACGACATAACATAACATGTGAGCAATTTTATTGCACATATATGTTACGATATTTAAGTATATATTACAATACTATATGTGGTAGTAATATGCGGGAGTATGTAGGGGCGACGACGCTTCTCTCTCCCAATGACCGGTGCGGTGGACCGATAGAGTGGTCACGACGAATTTTCATTGTACTAGCACTTTTCTCAATCTTTTTCTGTATCTCTTTACCATCATACGTTTAAGTAAATCTATATTTTAAACAAATCTACATTTTTGGGGGCTCGTCCAGGATAGAATCGAATAGGTGAGCCAAGTGTCTAGTAAGGCAGTGAAAATGCACGTGACGGTTAAGATGCAGCATCATAACGCCGGAGAAAGATTCTCAAGAGGACTTGAACAATACAATTGTGCAAGCCGACCAACGAGATATCGGCGAAATGAAGTATACAGAATTAAAAGGCAAATTGGCAAGGAGGTGCTTAAAGACGACGGGGCCCAAGAAAGATCTAGTGGCACGATTAAGAAAAACTACCGAATGTGCTATGAGAGCAGAGTCTGACGGAGACAAAGAAAGTGACGACGAAGACAATAAATCCGAAGACAGCGAAGACGAAGTGTCTACGCGGTTAAGACAGATATTATCTTTTAAAGACGTGGAAGAATCATTACAAACATTTAGTGGAAATGGCACGCTGAATGTGAAATGTTGGCTAAGAGCATTTGAGGAGACGGCGGAGCTATGTGAGTGGACTGATATACAAAAAATTATATATTGTAAACGACTGCTACAAGGGTCAGGGAAGTTATTTGTGCGATTTGAGAAGTGCAGCAATTCTTGGAAGCAACTCAAGAAGGTGTTGACCAAAGAGTTCTCAGAAGTGGTGAGTATGCACAAGATCCATCGCGTTCTTACGAAGCGGACGAAGACAGCCGATGAAACTTACCAGGAGTACATTTACAAAATGTGCGATATAGCTGCACAGGCAAACATTGAAATGGCAGCTGTAATACAGTACATAATAGATGGAATTCAAGACGAGGTAGTCAACAAAACTATTCTTTATGGCTCAACCTCTATACAAGACCTGAAAAAGAAATTCATCATATATGAAGCGATGAAGGAAAGTATGCCGGAGAAGTCGAAAAATCTGGGCGATAAGGGAACCAAGGAACGGATGCAGGGTCTACTTCCGACCGACAGCAGCGGGCGTTGTTACAACTGTGGTGCACTTAGTCACAAAAGCCAAGATTTTCCATCGAAATCAAAAGGTACGAGATGCTTTAAGTGCAACAAATTTGGCCCCATCTCGAAAAATTGCTGGGAGGACTCAACACAACCAACAATGCCAAAGGAGAGCTGTGGTGTGAGTCTAAGAATCAGTGGTAAGTGTTCTAAAGAAGTGCGATTAAACGACAATAAGGTTATGGCATTAATAGACACAGGGAGTGATATAAGTCTAATTAGGGCGGATCAGTATTTTAAAATCGGCGCACCGAAGCTGGGTAAGAGAGTTCTAAAGTTTCGCTGTATAGTCTCTGATGAAAATAGTACGTACGGAGAAATGGAGACAGTCATAACTATAGACGATAACGCTTATTTGATTACCTTGTACGTAGTTCCCGACACTTTGCTGAGACACAGTTTGTTAATAGGCACAGATTTTCTGAAATACGTAAACGTGAGCATTAGCAATGGTAAAGTTTCTATTTCTAAATTGGAAAATGACGTGGAAAAGAGCGATGATTTACCCGAAATATTTAAGATTAACACGGTTGAGGAATTTGGAGAGATTAATCAGGTCGATCTGTCGCACAAAACGAACGCGAAACATCGGGAAAGGGTAGAAACCGTTATAAGAAATTATCAGCCACATAAGACGCGCGACGTAGGGTTGGAGATGAATATCATTTTGAAAGATGAAGAGCCGGTGTACGCACACCCATGGCGCTTATCGCCGAAAGAAAAATAAGAGATTGACGCCGAAATATGGAAATGGTTAACCGACGATATTATACAACCTTCGGTTTCGGATTATGCTAGTCCGGTAGTAATGGTTAGGAGAAAAGACGGATCCGCTAGGCTTTGCGTCGATTACCGACGATTGAATAATAAAATTATAAAGGACCAGTATCCCCTTCCCTTAATCGAGGATCAACTGGACGCATTACAATGTGCACGAGTTTTCAGTATGTTAGACCTAAAGAATAGGTTCTTTCATGTCGCTGTAAACGAAAAAAGCCGGAAGTACACGGCATTTGTGGTGCCCAATGGACATTACGAGTTCCGTAAAGTTTCATTTGGATTGTGCAACTCGCCGTCTGTGTTTCAGAAATGTATCAACCTTGTATTTAAAGAACTGGTTGATGCAAAGAAGATGTTAATCTATATGGACGATATAATGATACCTACTGGCGATATTGAAGACGGGATAAATAATTTGGAAACAGTTTTGCGAACGGCGGGTGAATTCGGACTAAGGATCAACTGGAAAAAGTGTCAATTCTTAAAGGCGCGCGTAGAATACTTAGGACACGTAGTCGAGGCCGGCTGTATACAACCGTCGAGTGCAAAAACGGCAGCTGTCGCGAGGTTTCCAAGACCGACTAATTGCAAAGGCGTACAAAGTTTTCTGGGTCTAACCGGGTATTTCCGGAAACTTGTTCCGCAATATTCAATCATTGCAAGGCCGTTGTTCAATCTGTTGAGAAAGGATATCAAGTTTTTATTTGGGCGTGAGAAAGAACAATCCTTCGTGCAACTGAAAATGATTCTATGTGGTAAACCGGTATTAAGACTGTATAGGTCAAACGCCGAAACCGAACTCCAAACCGATGGACCCAGCGTAGAATATGGGGCGATACTGCTGCAGCGCGAAAGCGTCGATACTATGTTGCATCCGGTATATTACGCGAGTGGAAAAACTACTCCTGCCGAGGAGAAGTATTCTGGTTACGAATTAGAAGTGCTCGCAATTATAAAATCATTGCGGAAATTTAGAATGTATTTATTCGGCATAAAGTTTAAGATAGTAACAGACTGTCGAGCATTCACGCTACAATGAAAAAGAAGGATCTATGCGTTCGAGTAGCGAGATGGGCGTTGCCCTTGAGGAATTTCAATATACTATAGAACACCGGTCAGGTAAGAATATGGCGCATGCGGACGCGTTAAGCCGAAATCCGTTGCCGACAGTTATGTTTATTAGCGAAGATGAAAGCGGGCTTATTGCGAAATTGAAAAGAGCGCAACGCGAAGACGATAATCTGCGTGTAATTATCGATAGTGTGGAGAACAATGAATCGGACGGATACATTGTAAGGAATGATATTCTGTACAAAGAAGTAAATGGTGGTGTGCTAGTGGTGGTGCTTAGAGCGCTACAGGTGCAAGTGGTCCGTCGAGCCCATGAACAAGGACATTTCGCGGTCGAAAAAACGATAATGTTAGTAAAGAGAGACTGTTGGTTTGAAGGAATGCGGAGCGTGGCCACGAAGGTAGTGGAAAATTGTGTTCAGTGCATACTGGCGGAAAGAAAGAGCGGAAAACCGGAAGGCTGCCTGCATCCGATCAACAAGGGAGATGTTCCCCTGCATACCTTTCATGTTGACGATTTGGCACCCATCCCTTCCACTAAGAAGAGTTATAGGTTCATTTTCGTTGTCATTCATGGCTTCACGAAATTCGTATGGCTGTATGCGATTAAATCCACAGATACTGCCGAGGTGCTATGACATCTGCGGAAACAGGCGAGTGTGATTGGCAATCCTTGCAGAATTATCTCAGACCGTGGGACAGCGTTTACGTCGAATCTCATTGTGGAATATTGTACGGAAGAAGATATACATCATGTGAAGATTACCACTGGAATGCCTAGGGGAAACGGACAGGCGGAAAGGGTTAATCGTACTCTTATACCGCTGATAACGAAGATGTCTTTGCCGAAACCCGAGAATTGGTATCGTTATCTGGATTTGGCACAGCGATTTTTAAACGCCACGCCGAATAGGAGTATTAATACGACACCGTTTAAGTTGTTGGTTGGTACGCACATGTGGATAAAGGAGGATCCGTCCATCCGTGAAATAATCTAAGACGAATGGAGACATACATTCCAGGAGGATCACGAAGAATGCCGAAATCGAGCTAAGGAGCCTATAATCAGGATTCAGGCGGAGAATCGAAGATCGTTTAATAAGAAAAGGACTGCAGCATCGCAATACAAGGAGGGTGATCTGGTCGCAATCCGCAGGACTCAGTTTGGGCCAGGATTGAAATTCCATCCAAAGTACTTGGGGACTTACGAAATAACGAAAGTAAAGAGAAACGATCGTTACATGGTGCGGAAAATGAGGGAACACGAAGGGCCATTTACGTCGTCGACTGCAGCAGATTCAATGAAACCTTTTTTATATCACTCTCTGGCATGCTTTTAACATGTTCTGATACACTCGGTGTATAAAATATATAGAAATTACATGGTGGAAATAAATAAAACAGGAGATAATGTAAAATATATTTTACATTGTACATATAAGCTGTAACAGGTGTCAAGATGTGTACCTAAATTTCCAAATGTGGGATTAACTCTTTGTGGACGGAGCACTCTGATGTGCAAATGTCCACCTGGATGGGGAATCTTGGTAGCACTTTGCGGGAAAGTAATATACGCATGTAGATTCGTTTGTAACACTTATGTACTTTGTGTTACATAAACAAATGTTTGCTAAATGATATACAATGTGTACATTAATGACTTTTTATTGATAATCTCAATTTTTTAATTTAAAATATGACGAAATGCGCCGTAGCGAATGGAATGCATGGGGCATTGCCCGCAGACATGCATCTAGAACGGTAAAATTTCGTGGGCTGCTGCTTGCAAAAGGTTAAATAGATACATATATTCTGTTTGTGCAGAAATTAATAATGTTAACACCTTTTGAATGAATGATTTAATACTACATTAGATTAACCGTTTGACTCTAGAAGCCTCGGAAACAAAGCTTACTAATCGAGCGGTATAACTTACACTACATCATGCATAATTTTATATTGCATTGTTTTTATTAATAAAAATAATTTACCTTTTTATCGTACTGTATTTATATTTATTAAAAGTAAATTGTAAACATAACACATTTAATATAGAATAAGAAAAGAATATTAACGAATATTTAATATTTCTTGTATGACACCAATTAAAATATGGGTACAATCCAACATTGCAATCTATACGTTGATTTGTTTTTGTATCTTGCTTGTTGATTTGACCTAACTATAACTTCGGATAACCAAAGTTTACAAGTTTTTTGGATCACCAGCCAATAACAATCACCAACCAGGCTCTGTGCCCATAAAAGAAAAAAACATTCCTCCCCAGCGTCTATGTGCACTGTTAAAAGATTGAATTTGCGCTGAAATATACAGTCAAATAGTTGAATATTGCGGTTGAGTATTTAGTGGGGTAATTAGTAAATGATATTTTTTGACCTCACCTTTTATTATTATTATGTTTATAACAGCTATATTATAATTATTTGTTATTATAAATTGTAACTAGATCATGTCTGTTACTTTTTTATTATTTCCATTATATATTTTTCACACTTAGAAACAAATATCTTTCCGATGTTAGTTACAAAAAAAGCTTCTTTAATGGTTATTCTATTTCTATTGGAGGAATAATTTGTCAGCACGTGTCTGTATGCTTTTACTTGCCGTATTAGGTAAAATCATTTTGCAACATAGTGCTGTATGTATGGTATGAAACGTAAGGTATTACAGTAAGGCAATGGCTTGCTTGTATAATTTATGCAGATGGCAGTGGAAGTGAAACAGGGAATATCACAGCTGGAGCTCCTCTACGAGGAGTTGACAAAGGAAGAACTGGCAAAGCATCAAAAGAGGGAGAAGCTGCGTCTGAAGAGAAAAAAAAAAAAGGAAAGACGGTACGAAGCAGAAGAAAAGGAGAACACTTGCGCTGTAAGTGAGAATATGTGTCTGTGTCATAAGTATTATTTACATGCTGTGTAGACCTGTTAAAGGACTAGAAGCTGCATTCACAGAAATTGTCCATTTATATATATATAGATATATGCATGCATATGTGTGCCTCTGTCTTATTTTTTATCATAGTGCTCAGGCGGGGGGCAGAATGAACCAGATGAAACACAGTGTACCAGTGACTGTTCCAAACCAACCTCGTATAATACAGATCGACATAAGGTATGAAATACAAAATTACTTTTTATATTTATCTTCACAACAATGCAAAATTATTCTTTCTATATATATAGTAGTATACAATGTCCAGAAGTTTAATGGTTAAAGTTTTCCAGTGTATCCAATAAGTAAACACAAGATTAAACTATATGTACCATACTAGAAGTTTATACGTGCTATACTAAAAAATTATACTAAATATATAAAATATATCTTGTATTTATGGGTTACACTGAAAACAATACTTTAGCAGGCAAATATGAATTGATTACATGGATAAAAATTACATGTAAATATGTTAGACTATACCACTGAGAAATTCAGTAACACTTTAACATTTACTCTATATTAATAAAAGGAGACGAGATGTAGCTATGCATAAATGTGTGTGTATGGTTTTATATTACTTACGCACACATGCGTGTACAGTATTTTCTGAACAGTGCATTTCCCATGTGCATGTGCTTATGAAATGTGTTTCAGTTGCAAGTTTTAGATGCAAAAAACAAGGGACCACCAACATGCAAGTGTGCAGACTGTCTAAGAAAGTTGAAGCCATCCAGTATAAGCAGACTCACCAGTAAGAAGTCCACGGAGAAGATGACAAGTAGAAAAGTATCTGCTGATTCCAAGACAAAGATAAAGCAAAACAAGATGGTCAAGAATTACTCAGAGAAAGAAGTCTACAGTACCTGTGAATCATGCAAGGTAATTACTTTATTATAGTAATACCTTGTGGTAATGATATCAATAATAGATATTTGTAATGGATAACTTAGTATATGTTAAGAATCATGTTACAGTTGCAATGCTTAGATTAGAAGTACTGTATATGAGAGTATATTTTATTACTATTTTATCTTTCAGTAATGATTTCATGATGAACATCAGCAACAGGTAACTTACTTTTCACCAGAATTGTGTTAAAGTTTCAGTGCTTTGATGAGGATTAGTATGTATGGAAATGTACACAATAATTTACCATACATTTGTATTATAACATATTTATAATAATAATTATAAATTAGCAAGCAGTGGTATTACTATTTCTGCCGCTATCTTTTGGATTGTCATACAATTAGCGTGCAACAAATCATAAGATTTTTAACCAAAGTGTAACCCCCAGCACATGTTGAACATGAGCCGAAGGGAAAACTTAAACAGCAATTCTTTCTACCATTCTAGTTGCAAAACATACCTTATAAATACTATAGACAAAATGAGATGTAAATTTTTTTACACAATTGTCTTATGCTCATAAAATAGTAATTTAATCCTTTTGTTACGAGTGCTAATTATAATCGGCATCTACGCGAGGATCTATGTAACTAACCATGTGCGATGTGTACATTCTTGGCGTATGCTCTCATTTATTGATGATGCTCTGGTGGAGCGGGTTGTCGTAAGGAAAGGATTAAATACAGTTGATATTGTCTACCATTCCCCACAATTCTATCATTCTCAATAAATCTCCAAATTCTAAGACATTAATTAACGTTTGATTTCCAGGACCTATTGGATAAAAGCCACAATCATGACTGGCGTGTTGAAAAGGACCACAAGGATCCAACCATAACTGACCTATCAGATGCCTGGAAACCCAGTGAACCTTATGCCATGTGGATCCAGATGAAACGTCGTCTGGAGATGTCCATGTCTGACAAGATATGCCGTTCCTCCAGCGAACAATCCTCTCAAGACTGTGGATATTCTTCTGAGCATAATATGAGCAGCTCCTCCTTACCCAGCACACCAGAGGGCTCGGAGATTGCCTGCGGGGAAGGATGCTGCGATCACGATAGAGGTGGTGGGACCTCCGACAAGTTAGTGCATTCCAGTTCGGGGATATCAATGCTCAAGGAACTGGGTGGTGGACCGACGCTCACTCAGATGTTGGAGGTGAATGACTTTTTCCTCGTACCTTTGGCATGCTTAGATCCTGGAGTATTGTTGTTGATTATTTAATCATAATTTTTTTTAATACATTGTGTATACATTAATGATGAACCACAGTATATGTTGTTAGCTCTTTGGTACACAAAGACTGTATTTCTGATAGATGAAGAATGAAATCCATGTCAGTACTCTGAGAAATGAATTTGGACACTAATACACACAAAAAATTTGCTATAAACCTCTCTCTTGCCTTACATTTACAGATGTTTTTTTAGAAATATTAGATAATATTAAGATATATGCAAAAAATTGGTGACTTGTTTCCTAACACTTTATGGGGAACATAGAGAACTTGAAATATGACCGTATTGTTCTCTGATGGCAGGGACCAACTGGTCTAGATTTATAGAGCTGATAATCGATGCGCACGATTTACAAACTGCACGGAAATGTATAATCATGGTTGTTACAATACACATTGACATATTTAATTCTTTTTTTTATAAAACGATAGGAGGACAACATTATACAATCTAATATTACTTATTGCTAGTCCAAATAGGTGGGAAAAGAATGAATTATCTTCTAAAATTGAAAAAGTGTCTTTTGAAAAAAGAAAATTACATCACTTATTACATCTAATGATTTCGTAACATTAAATGATTGAAAGGATTCAATGAGGTAATTGCGTGACACGGATGGTAAATCGATTATTAATTATTTTTTTTCACAACTATAAGGCTGAAATGGATTTTCTAGGGCTGTAAACGCTTCTTTTTATAGCTATGACACAGTTGTTTTCAAAACCACAAATTATTTTACGTTAAATCCATCAGTCAGGAAATTAATGATACAAAGTTCTTGTGGAAAATAATTCTGATGTACTAATTTTTTTTTAAAAGGTAATTTTTCCATTTTAAAATATAATCGATTCTTTTCCCATCTTGTTATATTGATAATAAGTTATATGAGGTTTTGTAATGTTGTGTGTGCACGTTTCTGTAAATAATACAATTGAGATTTTAATGTGTGTTATAACAACCATAATTATACATTTCTGTACATAGAATATATAATCTGCAATTATGGAATATATAAATCTGACACTGTTGATCCTTGTTGCTTGATTCTGCCTCGGTCATATTCCTAATTCTTTTTTCTCCCCTCAAGGGTTCACAGAACAATTTATTGATTTCCTATGTAATAAAGTGTGCAGTAGCGTTAATTGTGACATGCAGCAAGTACTATAAACATTTTTTTAAATTGTACCTACATCGATAACTAGGATATACAGGATATTTCATAACTTATAAGATGTTCTTTAAAACTCTGAGAACAAACTTGTTAGTGTTACATTAAATACAGATCTGGATCCTGGGAAACGTTGACTTCTGAGCCGATCGATTTATAGTAATGATATTTACTGCCCAAGTAAGAAATTAATGAAAATTAAATAAGGATAATCATTTATATAAAAAATAATGTAAATATAGTACATATTTAAAGAATGAAATACTTCATTTTACATTGAAAAAAAAATTAAGTTTTTTTTTAAATTTAATTGAATAGTGTGAATCTGTTGTATTGTACTCCTAACCTTTTCTTGCTCAGTGGTAATATTTAACAATACATACTTGTGGTCTCCCAAAACAACCTATTTACATACTATTATGCATTCATTGTATAAATTATTTGTACAATTATTCGTGATTAGACTTCTTTGAATTACAACAATCTGTGTTCCAAAGGAATATGTTTATAAGTACGTATATAGTGAACAAAGCCAACTAAACAGCATGTATTAATTGAAAATAGAAAATGTGAACTTAATTGCACTATTACACTTTCATTGTACGAATTATTCGTATGATGAAAGTACAATAGTGTGTGAATAGGTTCCTTTAGAAGACCATAAGTATATACCGTTGAATGATACAAAGAAATATTTTTAAAAATATTGGGTGAGTGCAAAAGTTCGTGCGGAATTTCAATAAATGTAGTTATAAGCGTCGTACAGTGTTGTCATTAATACTTCCATCTACATATTATATATCGTTGGAAAGGTGACGTCTTCAGCTTTCATTAAAAAAAAATTACTTGTTTTCATACAAACTGCTTCGAGAAATATCACTTTAAAAATGAGTATCGATAAGGTGCATTTACGGCATGTTATGTTTTACGAGTTTCGGAAGGGAATAAACGTTGCCGCAGCCGTAAAAAACATTCAGGATGTTTATCAGGATCAAGCACCAGCTAAACGAACTGTGGAAAAATGGTTTGCTAAATTTCGGCGCGGAGAATTTAACCTTGAAGACGAGCCACGCTCTGGTCGACCTTCTGACATTGATGACAATGTTTTGCGTACTTTAGTGCTCAATATTCCGCGAATTTCAACAGAAGAAGTTGCACTAAAGAACAGCATTAAACGTTGACCGATCAACCGCTTTTTGGCATTTAAAAAACATGGGATTTTATTTGAAACTTGATGTATGGGTGCCCCATTTGCTGGCCGAGGAAAACAAAATCAAGCGATTTTCTGCAGCCGTTTCTTTACTCGGGCGGCTCAATAATGAGTCGTTTTTGGATCGATTAGAGATGGGCGATGAGAAATGGGTCCTCTACAACAAACAGTCAGATGAGCATGGTGACGCAATGCCAAAGGCTAGTTTACACCTAATAAAGGTGATGCTCTCTGTTTGGTAGAATTGCAAGGGCATAATCCATTTCGAGCTTCTCCCCGCTGGCGAAATAATTGATTTGGACAAGTACAGTCGCCAATTAACCAATCTCAATCAAGAAATCAAAGAGAAACGTTCGATTTTGTCAAATCGCAAGGGAGTCGTCTTTCATCACAACGCCAGACCATACGTTTCGAAAAAGACACTGCGCAAACTGAAGAGCCTGAAATGGAATGTCCTAACGCATCCACTGTATTCTCCTGATATCGCACCATCTAACTATCACTTGTTCCGGTTATTGCAAAATTATTGAAATGGAAAAAACTTTAACTATTTGGAGGCCTTAAAAAACGGTGGCTCTTCGTTCTTCAAATCTAAACCGCGCAGTTTTTATGATCGAGGCATCCGTATGCTGCCAGAATGTTGGAAAAAGATTATAGGAAACAATGGAGAATATATCATTGATTAAATAAAGATTTTTGTTTGTCTAATCACTGTGTGACTTTTACTCAAACTCCGCATGAACTTTTGCACTCACCCAATAATATATCGATAAGATTTTGTCATTCAAAATGAGATCAAACACGATATAATTATGACAACATTTACATATTTAATCCATATTGAGTAATTCATTTCGTACGGAAATAGGGAAATTCCAAACAAGTAAATAAGAGTTACAGTGGTGTAGAGGATAGAGGCTCAGACTGCCACGCGGCAGGACCCGGGTTCGAATCCCGCCAATCACCTCTGGTTTTTCTATGTGATATGTATACCGTGGCTCTGGTGGTTCGGAACCCACCTTAAACAGTAGGTCTTAGGCCAAATGACCTTAGCAGTCGGTGTCGAAAAATAAATTTAGAAAAAAAAAAACAAGTAAATATGGTAGAAATTACATCGTGATTAGTCTTATTTTGATTGTCAAAATTTTACCAGTACGTCAAAAAACATTTCATATAAAAAAATTAAACTAAAAAAGTTTTATTGTTGTGTTAATTACTGTCAAGTTCCAAATTCTTCTCAAAGGAGTCCCGTCACGTATGTATCGCATTGTGCGCCGTATCACACGATTGACAAAAGCAAAGGAAGATGACATAGGCGTAGAACCAAGGCTACGCATTTGGAAGTGTGACACCAACGGAGACATTATTATACTTGGGTAAATGGTTATCGATAAGCTTTTACGACAATTGATAAAATCATTTGTATAAAAGTATAAAAGGGTTAAGTCTTTCTGTGTTATTGATCAAATCAATTGTATGCATAATATGAGTAACGATTACGTGAGAATTCTAATGAGAATAATGTTACAGTATATGGTACCTATACTTTTAAATTCAACTTATGTTGTGTCAATTCAACAAATATGTAGAAAACGTTTGATACAGTATTTTAACATGGAAATAAGGATCAATATAATTTTAAGTAACAGTACAACATATTTAATAATTTGTCAATTAAATTAATCTTACAATTAACCCTACCTTACGTTAGTTTGATTTTGATACTTAACATGAATCATTGTTTTGTATATCTTCTTAAATATAGCTTATGTACTTTGGTGGCCACTTAACTATGTTTTTACAATGGTCCATGCTTATAGAAAATAATATGTCGCGGATAACGCTATAATCTATAAAAATGTTATATCTATAAAAAGTAGTAGGAGAAAATAAGAAGAATAAAATGTACATATGTACAAGAATAAAGATGCGATGCAGAAGATTGAATAGTTCCATCCTTTTGCAATCCAGGTGTTGAAGTACATATATTTCCGCAGCTTTCTCCTTCACATATGTCACATAGTGTTGCTCTTTGTGGTTCATAAAATACTCTTGCTCTTCTTGCTATATAAATATATAAATAACTAGTGTAGAGTATTATAATATGTAATCTTTTTTGAGGTACTATCCATAAATGAAAAAAACCACAGAATTGCAACAAAAAACACATCTATGCAAGTTTGTTAAATACTTACACGAATCATAATAATCATATATAGAAACCGGTACTGGTTTCTGTTTGGCCACCTTGTGCGTCCGAAATGCAGATACTGTTGGACAATATTCTTGCCTAATCATCTAAAATAATATAACGATATTTAAAAACCTGATTCTTAATACATTTTACCTGCGTATTACGACAATATCTTTATTGTTTACCTTGTCAAAATAGAGTATCACCATTGTGTCCCCATCTTTGGTTTCAACCCTTTTCACATTTTGTGATACCTGCAGGCTTGCTAATGAATCTTTATCCACAGTAAAACCAGATGGTAAACTGACTTCCATAACAGCCATATTACTTTCATTTGCATCTTTAGTTGGAACAAATCTTTGAGCAAAAGAATAATCATTTTGTGAAGATTCTAATGACATTAAATTATTATGGATACAATATGTGATACATACCCAGAACAGATTGAAAGTTGTAAATGATTAGTGTTAGAATTCTTATCAACTTGGGGGTCTAAGGTGAAGTGTGGCCATGCACCTGTCACATTTAAATTATATCGGTAAGACACTTGAGCAATGCCAAATCCATTACCTGTAGCAGTGACATTGACAACTCGTATTTTTTTTGGAAGCTGCAAAAAGATAAAGTAGTAATGCACATAATGGCTTAAAAAATACTCGTTGCTGACATATACGCACCATTTGTTTTTGAAGTATCATAGTATTACTAGGATTTATGTTCATATGTATTTCACCTCCTCCTTCATACATGAATGTAATCGCGATTGAATTATTTTTGGTAGCCAATTTTTCACCCAAAGTTGCCAAAGCATATAGCCCTATTACGGTGTCCTGAAAGATATATATTATTAAATTATACATGTCTTTACAGTATGTAAGTAGGTAAAGTTTGCAAATATTATCTTCTTTGGTGGGATAAAGGATTACTAAAATAAAACATGAGATAGACACAAATTTTAAATTAAATGTAGCAGCACCCACTAACAGTTATAATGTTATTGACAATGATAATAAATATACATATTTATATTTATATTTATATGTACCTGTGTAGAAGCAAAACCTCCTTCAGCATTCCTTTGTTGAACAAGCCATTTCATGACTGGGATAGAGTCAGAGACTAGATTTCGTCTAAGATACGTTAAGAGCGCATAGGATGTCATTTCCACATCTACAGATCGTGGTAGTGAGTACCATGGATTTTTGTCATCTTTTGGGATTGGTTTACTCCACCATTTCATATCTTCATTTGCTAATGCTCTGGATTCTAATAGATTAAAGGCAGGAGTTTCAAAAGGATGCTTAGCCAGATTTAAAGCATAAGCGCATAAACTCAGAGAGTATACATCATCTAACGTGTCCATATTACGTACAATGTAATCGATTGCCTTATTAATTGTATTTCTATATTTTTCTACAAATTCCTATAAAGAAAAAAATGGTTATTACGCATGGTCTAATGAGAATATGCTAAGGATCATTGATAAACAATATAAGCCTTACTTACAGTATTTTCAAGAAAAGCAATAGCGGTGTAAGCTGTTAAAGCGAGGCCTTTTGCAGCGCCACCTTGCATATCGCGGTGACTAACTTTTCCCACTTCTGGAAAGCTACCGTTTGGTGCTTGATTATTTGATAGCCAAAACAAAGCTTCATCTATGATTTTCTCCTCGATCAGCACATATGCTGCTGCTTGCTTAAATGATTTGGCTACAAATGCAGTAAGCCTGCCAAAAAGAATATTCATAATTCTGTTAATGTCATGAGTTAATTAATAAGCATAATAAAACATCTTTTATTTTCAACAATGCATATTACTCCAAACATACCATGTGCTTCCAGTTGGATCCGACATACCAAATGCACTAAATGAGCCATCATTATGTTTGTATGTCAACTCCTGTTGGTACCCAATTTCCAAATACCTGAGTGCCTTACTTTGCACTGCTTGTGTTAGTTGATTTGTATTCTGTAAATATCAATTATTAGGCTCTAAATTTGACGTTATGCTATAATGTATATACTCATTGATCATCAAGTTTACCTGAAGGTAATTTAAGATCACTATGTTTGGCACAAAATTTAGCATGTTCTGTTCGCCACAACCAAAAGGCATTTTGATTAAGTTAGCCAAATTCAAAATACTTGGGCCGAGAATATCACCTGTTTAAAAAAGGAGAAATTGCAAACTTCCAATAATGGATGAAATGAGTGAAATGGAAGGTTTATACATGCTCTAAAAAATATATTGACATGGACTTTTGTAATTTAAACCTAATACCATAAGATACCGGATAGTTTCCAAAAGATATAAATGAAAGAAATAATCATTCTGCACAGACGATAATATAATAAAAAACAACCTGGAGAATATCATTACCTACTGCAGATATTTCAATGTATTCTGAACCTGCTACAACATTTTTTGGTATTTCAATAGTAATATTTGTACGAATATTCCTTGTATCTCTTAAATCCAAAAACATTGCCTTGTTTCTGTATTGCGTTTCACCTTCAGACTGAAATGATATAATTATCATATTATTAAGTAGTATTATGCAAAAATGATTAAAAAAAATATATTTACCTTAACAAGCAATTTACGTTCAACACCATCTCCAGCCAGTACACTATTAGCAGTTGCTTTTATTGCGATATATCCCAATTTTCTTGGAATAATCATAAAGGATACCGTTGAACCAGAGTTAGCTTTCACATCCACCATTTTTTTGCGATATAGTTCTAATTCTAAGTGATCCAGAAACAAATTTTCTTTAAAATATGCATTTAAAACGATGGTATATGAAATATATATTTTTTTACACAAAGGTGACATGTACTTATCATTGAAAAAAAAAATATATTATTCTACTTACTTGGAATGTCGTGAATTTCATTTGAGATTTCTGCAAAATCAAATTGACCCTCATTTGTCAGTAGTACCTCCACTGTTAAATCTTTATTCATATAATTGAACACTACAATTTGTATGGCCACAATTTCTCCTCTTATCACTGAGTAAGGAAGGTCCATAGAGATGAAAAATGGTCTGAAGACCTTCAACTTAAAATCATTATTATATGTAAGTTTTGATTAGAAACAATTTCTAAATCTCAGCAATAATAGTGACATGGGCTTTGGTTACCTTCCGTGGTTCATCCATAAGCCCCAATCCATGAATGTCATTCATGGAGAACGCGGTAATCACCCACGATGTGATCGAATCTGGTACAGCTCGATGCAGTTCGACTTTACCATCATACCTAACAGTTATCGTACATTTATTTCATATATTTAAAATGTAGCCTCTTCATAAAAGTTTAGCATCATAAACATGTTAAACAAAGCAGCGCCAAAAGATATAAGTTACACAGCAATGAAAACATGTTAAGCTTATATGAAATCCATTTTTTAAGATGTAAACTTTACAAAGCACAAACAAGTAATCTATGTCGTGCGTTATATGTCATATATACATTTCTCCCATTGGTCCAATAAATCGATATTTTTTAGTGTACAACTCTGAAGTAATTTACAGCAGTGTAGTGATATCCTTGGAACATTATATTTTGTTGTTGTGCAATCAGCATTTGTCCACCGATTTATTTATATGCCACATATAGCAATCTGATAAAGCAGTGTTGTATGAACCACATGTACACAGGTATGTGTAGAGAGGGTAAATGTACACAAGCATGCGTAAAAAGAAGGTATAGAAGATACAAATAAATACCCTGAAGAGAAGTTTGTGAAAAGCCAGGTGTTTAAGATGTCATGCATTAGAAATACACGGGGCTTATTCCAAACAGGAGGTGGGATGCGAGAGAAGGCGTAAGGACCTGCCAATGGTGGTCTTGTTGCTAGTCTGTGCGTAACAGGTGGACCAAGGTCTGGTCGAAGTGTGGACGCCCCATGAGGCGAGCCTGTTATTCTACCATCCAGTATTCCTGGCCGCCCTGCAATCCAATTCTGTATATTGAATTATATCACCTTTCCACGCAAATGGAAATGCATATTTACCCCGGTTTGAGATATTTATGGAATTGCAAATATGGAATTGATTATGTTTATAATCACCAAAATTTAACAATATGGTTTATTGTTTAGTAGAATAAAATATAATGTAACCACACCACCACCTTCAACCACCCGCTACAGTATACTAGTCTATGGAAGTAACAAATCATCAGAATGTTCTTTTATGTGTAATAATGCACTATGTACAGTGAATGTATGAAAAGCAAACCACCACCTTACATTTAAGAAATAGCATTGAAGCAATGTTTACCATTTAACACGTTTTTCTATTCATAAAACTGAAAATGGTAAACATTTGGTATATTTTGATAAGTGATAGACGTATATGTAAAGAAGTGTGCATTATAATTCATTATGTTGTTGGCATTACCCAGCATCAAGCGTTTGCCAAAGCCAAGTTTCAGGAAAATTCTTGCGTATTTTGACCGCCTTGGATGGTAATGCTGTAGCTAGACCTGAACCTTCAGCCGCGGATGCAAACATTGCTCCATCAAAACCAGCTCTGTAATATACTACGCACATACAAGCATTGTTAAACAACAAATACCTAGTATAACAGAAAAATAAATTTGAAAGTCAGTACAGTTTAAAATACTAGACTTAAACAAGATATTACTCTCATGCTATGTTACATATAAGTTAAGTATTATGGAGTAACATATGCAAGTAGGGAAAAAAAACATTTCAGGATGTGTATTAGATGTACGTGGTACATTATAAGTTTGGTAGAATTAATATGAAATATCAAAATACTGTACTTACGAATGGGTAAATTTTCATGGATGTATCCGTTTGTCAGTATAATGGCACCAGTTTTCTAATAAATAAATATTTTCTATTAATACGCGAAAAGCGAAAAGTGTACTAAAATCTGCACCATATGGAATAAAATATTTACCCTGAATACATCATCCGCGGTACCTGAACCGGGTCTCCAAAAAGAACGTGCAAAAAATGAATCTGAATATGGAGAATCTTCAGCTATGTCATATGATTTCAACTCTTTCTCAACTTGTTCCTATAAATGATTGGAAATCGTTATGATTTTTAAACATCCAAACGAAAAGAAAATAAACTGTAAACATGACAGTAATAATGGCATACACACATAGGAAATATCATTGCCGGATTTCAATAAGATTGATCTTTGATCAACACCTAGTAGCGCAACGTATGATTTTGGTTTTGACGTGATTAGTAAATTGACGTTTTTCCCTGGTTCCACTTCTGCAGATGTCACTTTAATGTCAACCTTAAAGCATAAATTCGATCTATTATCATTTTCATAAATATAATTACAACACTACTTTAAAGTTTTTCTTTTGTAAATTATCAGTTTTGCACTCTTCAAGTTGACTTACGAAATTTTGCAATACACCTTCTAGCTCAACGTCTAAAGCATCAGCAATAACTTCGCCATCGTCGCTTGTATAATAGACTATTACATGCGCCGTAGGTGCCATAGTGTACCTCGCCAAAAATCTAAAATATAAATCTTGGTATTTTATCACATCGCATCGCCGAAGATTACATTTCATAGCAAACTTACTTGAAGCTCACGAGATATTTCCCTTGAGCATGTATAGAACCTGCATCTAGAATATCTCCCCGTCCGAGTACCTCGTAACTTATATATTTCAAGGGAGCTGTAGAATTTACCTCAATTTCTACATCACGATTTACCTTAGGAAAAAAAAAAGCCAATTAGTATACAATCTTGATTACCAAACGACAATTCCGCTGACTTGTAATTTGTAATTGTTGCTTACCATTGGTTTTTCTGTTTTCAAAATGGCCTGTATGTATTCATTATTAAGAGACATTGCTTGATTAGTCGAAGGGAACCATTCATGGAGATTCAAATATTGTGCCTGTAAATAAATTGCGTGTTTATGTAGACAACGTAGCAATGAACGTTAATTTAACAAGAAAAAAGCAGTACATGACAATTCGTACCTCAATATTAAGGGGAAATGATATATTATCCTTCGATGTTGGTGGATAAAAATCCAATTGTACCATACCGTGTTCATCTAACATACGAGTGATGTTACTGTATGCCGATTGATTATAAGTATATCCATATGCTATTAGGACTGGATTTTTCGTATCTCGCACAGGTGATCCATCATGGTATGCCAATTTGATCTGAATTATAATTAGGTATTGTTTACGATACAATGGTTCAATGCTAAAGTGTCACTGCAAACTATACGTACAAATGCAGTGTACTTCAATCCCGGTTTATAATATTCCGACGTTTTTATAAGTTCCATCGTGTACTTATGCTTGTGTAATGTAAGTTGCATAGATGTATTTTGTCTTCTACCGGTTAGAGATTCTTCTACTGCTACGTCGATCATTATTGGCCTCTCGTATTCATCTGTTAGCCTATACGACAGATAATTATTTACATACTTATCTTTAATATACTGCACAAATAATATTCTTTTTTAATTGGTCACCTAAGCTCGTGCAGAATGTCAAAATCGACAGTTACTTTTCCATCGATGGGTACTACCTTCCGAACAGGTTGTTGAAAGATTGGCTGGATCACGCCAGAAAAGATATCAGGATAAGCCGTTATCGTGGCTTCACCCTTTACTGGCTTTCCATAAGTATACCTAAACACGTTATTTATTATAACTAATTATTCTTACAGAGATCCAAGTTAGACTACCCTAATACATGCTGTATCAGAAAGGCATATTTATTGATAGTAATATCATTAAGAGACGTCATAAAATGGGTTCTAATACCTTTTGTTAAAACTTATCAGCATCTATAGATTAGGTCTTAAAAGCATTAGTTATCGACTACGATATTGTGTTAAGAGTTACACCTATGCCACAAGTCACGCAAAGTATATTAACAAAAGAAATGCGCAATCGGTACGTTCTTAAAGTTTGCTTACTTGGCGTTAACAGTTGCCGTAATCTTTCCATCCTTAAACGTGGAATGCTTTGGGGCATCGATCAGTACTTCAAAATTAGGAAGTACGTATTCGGCAACTTCGAACTCCTTTTCGAACGTTTGATCCCCAACATTAGCGATGATCTTCCAATTGCCCAAAACCGGCGATTCAGACAGTTCAATTTCTCCGCTGAAGATCCCACGAGTTAATAGTGGTCCCGCCCATTGTTTTATGCGATTGCCCTTTCCATCCTACGATTTTTTTTAGGAATATTTTCGTGCACGTGATAAATACGCGAAATTAACGGATTCGGTATCTAAAAACCGAAATATCGACTCTTGCGACAAATGTCTCAAGCTTATACTTTGGCTTTTCATGTATAACACATTCACGTGTTATTTTCGAAGTTGATTTTTAACGGTAGAAAATAATACTATTGGAAAGGAACGTGTAGGCTTTGCTGAGGTTTGTTTCATTTCGAATACTGTTTTACATTCCTAAATCCAAGCATGCAAGTCGATTCTTACATGTTAACTCATTCGTATTTTGCAAGGCATTTTCAAATAGCACAGAGAAAAAACTATGAAGTATGAAAAGATTTATTGCAGATTCAAACATTTACCGTAATATAGACGTCTATCAATCTAGACAAGCTCGGTCTAAGCCTGGAATCCAGCACGACGCATCGTAACATAACTTTGTTGCCTGGCTTATAAATCGCTCGATCTGTCTGGATGAACACGGAATAGCTCTTGTGCACATAATCAACAGGTTTGGAATTTGTGAACTCTATGCCTGTTAAACCACGGGCGAGCAGTTGATATTTTCCTGGTGTGGTATCTTCAGTCTGAAAATATTACATAGGCAAAAACTGAAGAAAACGGTGACACATGAACGGTATTCCATAGATATGGAAAAGTAAGACTAATAGGAATTGGGGGTCATTATACTTGTTCACGATTAGAAAGCGTTATAAACAAAAGAAACAATTCGGTAATAAAATTAGTGAGGAAGAATATCAAAATAATGAATGTTTATTATTAATCAATTGAGATATTAATGTCGATTATCAGAAGACTACACGTAGCATGGTAATTTTCCACCTACTACTTCTCACGGCAATGTAAATTACTTCAGAATGTCAGCCTTGTAAACGATATGAATTATACTAGACACTTCGTATGTCAGTAGCATTAATAGTCCGCAGGTCATAGCATAATTGAATATTTTTTGTCAACTATAACAACTTAATACTGCAAATAATTTATAATATATGATATAAGAAATGATGTGTATTATATATTATAGTTTTTACGAATAGAAATTCCATTAAACGAAAATTGGAAGAACATTCCATTTTACGATAGAAATTAATATGAGAATATTACAGGTAATTAAAGTTAGTGAATGTTACCTTAAAAGTAATTTCACGTTTATCAATGAATATGTTTGTTACTTTGTTAGGCAAAACAGCTTACATCATAATGATGTCGTGACGTAATATCTAAAGAATGTCTAAATTCTATATTCTCACGAAATGACGTACCGTATACAATTCACGGTATATAGCACTGAACCTGTTTCTAAAAAGCAGGTTGGGACGAAGGCGAGTGTCCCGATCATATATCATAATACGTACACACGTTATTTGTTCTACTTTGCATAGTTATAAGTATATAACCGCTGTTTTGAAGGATTTACGTTATTTTCGAAGGGATTAAAACGAATTGCACCTTTAAAAATAGCACATCCGGTGTCGGTCTTGATGTCGAAACGTTTTACGTAATATGCCGAAAATTTTCTCGCGTATATAACATATGAATCATTCTGATTGCTTAGCACCGCAATAATCACAAAAGTGTAATTTAACAATATATTCGTTTATATCTACCGTTTACTGTAATATCTTTCTGCCCGATTCAAAAAGATATTATAATAAAAATAATTTCCAACGATTGCGGCATGCTTATTATATTTTCATGTTAATAAATAAATTTTAAAAGTGTAACGATGTGTATCTCATAATACATTTTTTAAGATCGTTAATTGGTAGGAGGACCAACGTGTAAGCAGGGATTACAATGATTTGTAGTCTTACCTTGAGCTGTACAATTCGCGTGTGGTAAGGTTCCACGACAATAATTTGAGATGCATTGAACTTATCTCTGTTATCTAATTCTCCGCTCAGTTCAATGTAAATTGTTGATGGAGTTGATATACCGGTGGTGCTCACTGCCACGTGGTACTCTGAATCCGGCCGCACAACTTTGGGCGCAAGAATGGTGTAGTAACTTTCATGAAAAAAAAAAAAAGACAGAAAAATAATGCTTCATCATATTTTTTAAATGTATAACACATTATATGTAACAATTAGTTGTAGAGCGGTAACGCAGCATACTTTCGGCATGTAGTTAAGTTCTGTTCGTACGACAAATACATTCTTAATTTAAAAAACGGGGATTTATCAAATAATGATACAATTTATTAGAAGAAGAAGTATATAAATTTTCGTAAGCTCCACGTTAATGAAAAATCCGACAATGTTTGTTCAAGTGCCAATAGAAATGCATGTACTAGAATGCATAGTGATGTATACAATACTTAATTGCAACAAAGCTCTTCTACAAGTCGCGTAAAATTCAACAATTTTTGGAGATATAAAAACATGTTTCTATATAGTTTCAATCAAATACACCGTCGATGCTTAACTGAAACTTACATTGCAAGATAAAAGATTTCAACGTTTAAGCGGGCTTATTATGTAGATGATGGAAATTTGAACAAAATAATTTTCTCGATTAAAACGACATTGTGTATTTTTTCTTTGCAAATTCAATATTGTAAAAAGTAATGACTGAGGAGAAAATTGTTTCAAACAAAAGTTATTAATTTCCAGTCGCAGATTAAGAATCTGTAATGAAAAATATGTTTCTATTTGAAAAAAATAACAAGTTGACCTTCAAATGACCTTGGAAACATAATGTGAATCGAAAGCGGATATGACTGTTACATCAGCCTCTCCATGAATTAAATTTTTTATTTGAAACATTTTTCTCTCCAGGATGCCGCACCCTGTATACAACAAAAATTTAAGAAGAGTGTAGTACGTACGGTTGTGACGCTGCACTTGCAATCTTGCTCCATAGAAGAATCGCCCACAGGCAATACCAGCCCATTTTCAAACTATAAATTAAACAACAACGTCATATATTTAGTTCCTTAGCTGGCAACAATCGCATTTAATTCAATATTTCTTAGCAATTTGTTATCTGATTCAAAATATTTTATTTTTTATTCGTAGATTTCTGCAAAAAATTGCGAACCTCATTGATTATTTTTTGTTTAAAATACCTGTGAATATTCGTTAGAAAAAAACTTGAAATTAGAATTTAATCATCTTCATTATATCTGTAAATCAGATTTAACTGGTTTCAAATCTGGGATTGAGGACACGCAGTAATCAGAAAGCCACGATAAAGATATGTTCTTGTATATAGGTTTTATGACTTCCTGCCATTATATGATTATTATTCCATCTAACAGTAATTAAAGTTATACAGCAATATTGTACTTTCCAGGCTTACGATAATAACATTGAAGAATTGTATATGCGCATGCTGTTACTGGTAATATCTAAAAATATTATTTTACGTAAGATGGTTTACGTGTCGCGAATATATTAGCAAAGAAGCCAAGTAATTAAATGCAATCATTTGTGCATGCAAAGTATTGTACATCCGCATTTACATGTGTCACAAATCATACTTCTGTGGATTTTCCTTATTTCTTCGTAGTTTTTGAATTGCCAGTTGGGTTTTCCCGGCATTGAATGCGATAATATATATTGCAAATTACTTCCCGGTTGAAATAATGTCTATCGTAAATCGTTTCCAGGACATCGATTAAAATAGCGAAAGATCTTAAGATACTGTACATATACAATAAATGACATTATAATAAATTATGATATACAATAAATTATATTTAATCCACAAAATCACTGTTTGTACTAAGCGCGTTTATGACATTTCAAAAGTCAAAGTTTAAATATAATAAAGTAAAATTTCCGCGATGCTTACGAAGGTGCATCATATAATGATTTTTTGCATTCCAAATTCACTTTTTTGTACTTCAAATTAACCTTTTTCACTTTGAATTCATCATTTTACAAATCACGCTTACCTTCTTATAAATCAAATTCACCCTCTTAGAAATTTTGTTCACTATTTTCGTAATAATGAAAGTATAGCATTGGGTTAATACTTTTGCGAAAAACGCTATTCTTACGGAATACAGAAGTATACAAAATAATACTCCATGTATTACCGGCTGACTTTGTATTATATAATGTAAATCCAGTATTATATGAAACCAAAGATCGCGCACAATAGGGACTAAGATAATTGAGATAATGCATAGCATGATTAAAAAACATTGCATTCGTGACATGTTGCTTCTATTTGATATTCTCGAAACAATTCATTTGGTTTCCTGTTTTCTTTTATTCTGTGTTTTTTTTTATATTTGTTGATAGTGCAAGATTCGCACAAACGCGCATATAATGCGGATAATTATTAGCGAAATTTTTCCAGAATAAATGAAATAATAATATTGAGGTGTAACAGTGAAAATCACTGAAAGTCAATGCGATACTTTCGCGCCACATTAACTTTAATAAAGGTTTCTACATTCTAGGCCTTTGGATACTGCTTTTACAGTATCGAGGTTTTTCCAAATATCCCGCAGTTGTATTCTCCATTTAGTCATAGCTAAATCCGTATGTATTTAAAAACCCTTTGTAACTGTGTGTACTTTGTAAAATATAATCATCTACAGCTACAAATCTGTTTATTCAATCCTCTTACAGGATAAACATTCATGTTTATCAATTATTTTAGATTCAATATATTTTCATTCATACGTTTTTTTACTTGTTCACGTTGCCAGGTATTAGATAAATACTATTTATAATAGCCCGTATCTATTCCTGGATATTTGTAAATTCAGCAATCTTTATTCGGTAGTTATATGTATGCCATGCGATTATATCATATTACCAAACTTCTTCCACATTTACTAAGTAAATATCCCATGATGAAGACGATAAATTTCTTCTACAAAGTTGAGAAGATAGATACTTTGTACATCACGCAGAAATCGCTATTAATAATAAATTTAATATAATTCAACTAATGAAAAACTTGACTTACAAGGATAACCAAAATTCTGAGATTCAAGCGATATTCTTACACTTCATTATCAAACGACGATAGTTCGGCAGGTTGTTGAAATAACGATGCAAAATGATCTGTCGACGAGAATATTTGGTAGAAACGCTATGTTCCCGAACAATTAGTTCCTGAAACTACCGTCCGATTTATCGCTACAACTTTAAAACTTTCACCCTTACGAATCCAGGACAGATATTAACTGTGCAGAAACGAAATAGGGGACACCGTAATGGCAATAAGAAAAAGCGTGAAGCCTTGCCGGTAAGGTCTGCCGCCCTCAACACAGCATCAGAATCCTTTTTGATCTGGATGAACCTCTTTTGGAGCGATCACGTCATCTAGCAACATTATCCTACGGGACGATGACTCACCTTGCCCAGGCGGCGACTCCTTTGGACCACCCAATAACTTCCTTCTGCGCCCCGAATTACGTACGATCAAAAGTAAAACTCGCGCTACGTCCAAAGTTAAGATAACTAAAAGCAAGGCGCAATATCTCCGAAGGCTGTGCCGAAAAATCGTTGGAGTTGCTAACACTTGAACGGTTAAGCAGGCACTGGTGAGCGCTACCAATCATGGCAGCAAGAAACCGGGCAGTGCAGGTTTCCCTTCCTTCCTCCGCACCTTTTGCCTCTGCCGCGCCTGCCACGTCTTGTACCGTTAGAGGAATATCACGACAGTCCCCGCTGGGTACCATCGATTGTCGGATGTGCCGTGCAAAAAACCACCGGCGATCTCTCCTTTTCTTTTTCGATTTCGACGTGCACCACAAAGCGGCCGTGCCCTCACTCCCTCTCCTCTTACACATAACGTGGGAGTACGGTGCCCGATTATGAGACACGTGTGGGATATTCCACGCAAAAATGACGTCACTTTGAATTTGCCCCTGAATTCATAACGAGAATATACCTGACTCACAAAGAAAACATCCGCCCATGGACCTCGGTGATTTCGATGAAATCGGACGAGGTAGTAAGCTCGTGTTTACGTTGACCGTAATCGTAGTATGGTGGTAGATATACGGCCTGTTGTGAGAAAAATACGTGAAAAATGGTAGAAGTAAGAATGCAGATACTAATCCACATTTCCATGAATGTAATACTTGATATAATTATTCTTCCGAACCCCGCGACGAAAGAAAAGTTAACGTAATAGCATGTGATTTTGGAGCTAGGAATATTTCTTCTTTACCGCAATATACGACGAACCACACGATTTTTTTTTAATATTATACGTATTTTAATCGATCGATTACCAACGAACATAATTACCATCACGTTTTGCCATAAGTATAAACATTTTTCTATGCCGAATTTTATTGAAATCGGGAAGAGGTGTAGTCTGAATCGGTTCTCGTCAGTAAAGCCAATGCAATGTAATGCACTTATGTGTGCCGTGAGTAACAACGATGGAGTAGATGAGGCTGTCGCGCAATGGTGATGTAGGTCTGGGAATATAAAAACTCTTTTGAACAAGAAAGTCCACCGGGAAATCGATACGAGCCGGTGAGAAGGTCGATGCGTGGCTCTACATTTTCTTTCTTTTATTTTCTTTTTTTTTTAGTTAGAACGCGCTGTATCCTGCGTCTCTGCTTATCGGTATGAGAGCACTTTTTATGCTTGTACAACTTTCGGTCGAATGTAAAAATGGCTCGCGTGCGACTTAGCAGAGAAAGCAAACGGTTTCTTGAAGTTCTTTAAAATAACCGGACAAAATGACATACTAATATTCAGTTTCATGTTAAATATGCCTTCTTATAACATTGTGACACAATATATAATTTATAAAAAGTGGTAGGACTTGGATAGAGCTAAATGTCTTGCGCATTTGCAGAGACTTCAACGCCTGATATGTTATATGATTCAAACTTTCCTTATAGCGGACTACGATAAAGTTGTAATATAGAATTTAAACGTGCTTTTGATAAAGAATATTTTTCTTTCGTCGAATATCTTTTTCACTATTCGGTTCATTTACAACAGAAAAAAAGTTTTCGGGGTACATTATATGTTCGTAATCAAAGATTATATCACAGAGAATAGTCTTTCCTTTATAAATTACAAAATAATGTTTTTTTATTCCACAAAAATCTGTTATTGATGCTCCTGTGCTTTTAAAAAAAAACATGGCATGTTTTTTGTAATGCGTGAAATTGACTGAAAGAGTAACAGAAACTGGAAAATTGAGCTACGATAAAAAAAAAATGATATAGATTGTAATATGCAAAAAATGACTAGAAGAAATATTAACGTTTGTTATTGTCACGACTTTTTTCAGATTTTATATTTTCTGTTCCATAGGAACTTCCTCTAAATGTATTTAAAATTAATTTTTGTACTTAAAACATGTACGATCATATAACTTTCCCGAAGTAATAAATTACTAAACACAACGTCATGCTTTATGATATTTTTATTCAGATTATTCTCTTTTAACCATTCTGGAATTTTTCTTCGTTGCTCAGTCTAACATTTCTATTTTCAACTTCAAACATCAAATGAAATAATGGTTTCTAAGAATAGAATACCCCCACTTTAAGCCGCTACTAACGTATTTTCCTTTGTATCGTTACTCAATTTTACGTCACAACTCCTGTCTCCTCATGCGAGCTGGATTTTATAAGTAAATTTTGTAATACAATAAATATTTACAAATTTTTGCGTTTAAACATTTAATAATAATTATAATACGATAGGCCAGAAAATATCTAAATAGAGATCCAAGGCTAAAGTACGTCACACATTAAATCCGTGTCAAATTTTTTTTGTAAAATATCACCTTTGATCTCATTTATATATCGGATATATAAGTAAACCTTTGGTTTGTAAAATAAAGACCGAAAAAGTGATAAAACTTTAATATTTATTCCGGCAGCTTGTAATAATGCAATTTGTACAATATAATGTATAATGTATTTAAATTTCCATGGCACTTAAATACACGTTGTGATCTTTTAATTAAATAATATCGTAATATATCTTACAAATATAAAAACGCGGCATAAAAATTCAAAGGGGCAATATGTCTTAAAACATTTTGCAGTACTTGACAAATTTGCAAATTGGGCAAATGATCAAAGCAGTCAAAGCCCACAATACCTAAGAAAAAAAAAAATGTTCAAGTTGCTCAAGACAAATAAGCTCATATATCGCCATAAAAAGTTCAATGCATTTGTTTAATCGTATTTTTAGGTTTATAATCTGTACGAAGTTCTTTTTATCCGACAAACATTTTATTTCTCCAGATATAATGAAAGTGCATCGACGCGGTACGAATTCAAAGCTGCAGCAATGCGCAATACGGAGCACCACCATGCAACGATCTGATAGTACATACACAATTGCGTGAGAGCAAAGGGCGAAACTGCAGAGTAGCCAACATCGCCAACATCGACAAACCAAGCTTTTCAATACGGTAGAAATGGTCCTGTGTACGGTGTGTTCAAGCTTCGTATCGTTGTTCGCACACTTTTCATGATGCGAAATAAAACGATTTGCCAAACAGTAATCCTCGAAATATCAAGCTATTCAATGTTCAACCAATGCTGCGAACTATGCGATATGGAATAACTATAATCACTGATAGGGTACATATAACAGGCGTTCAATAATGGATGGCCATGATTACCGATAGGAGTAAAAGGATTAAATACCACGGAGGAGCTACGGTAGAGTACTAGGTTGAAACTTATACTTCCACGCGGAAGGTACGAATTCAAATCGTGGTCATCATGTCTGGATAATTTTTCATATGATATTTATGTTGTAATTCCAATAATTTGGAATCCACTTAAAGTAATCTAGTAAATCGAGAATTAAGTGACCTTAACAGTCGGGGTAAAGGTCCAAAAAATCATAATTAAATAAGATTGTCGCAAACAGTATTCATACCGCATACTCAATGTTCTGAGCGCAATATAGGGACATTTGCGCGTCACGTTCCATCTGTGTGTTGATTGCCTAAGTAAGAATACAATATCGTTGATAGAGTTGCTTAACTAGGTATCAATATTTCTATGGTACTTCCAGTCGGTCGCCAGTCTAGTGAACATGGCCGAAAACAATGGCAATGGTTATTGAGCTAACTTTGCGTTCTCCGGATACTTGTCAACAAAGAAGTTACCTTTAATCGGAAAGCAACCGAGACGCGTACAATAGTCATACCGTGAGTATTTTCCAACAATATCCATTATCGTTTATTAGCTTTGCGATACATTGGCCCGCCACGGTGAATATTTATGGGATGCAGAACGTAGCGGTTCGTCCTTTTCATCCTTTACCGCTGTCATCCCAATTTTCACGGAGTAAAATATTTTCAACGCACAATAAATTACTCCACAGATCGGTGTATTTTAGTATTTCCCCATACGTGCTTGGTGGGTTGAAAAACGATTTCCTGATGCTAAATCTACTTCATCGAAACCTTGTTCCGTTTGTATACTTTCATCTCGAAATGGTAGTAAAGGAAAGATTCCTAGATCAGATTTACATTAAATTGAATGATTTGCTTGGAAAAACCATGTCTAGAATGAATTTATTCGGTAATATAACTCTTGCATTATATGTATTTTTGGGACAGGCACTCCTAGTTCTGTTAAATAAAGGGATATGGTTTTTGAATGAGTTTGCCAATATCAATTCATTCTAATTCACATGAGACATGAGAAAATATTCAACACATATACAGGTTGTAAGGCATTATGTGAAATATAGTGTTCCTCAATTTTTTGCATCATGACATATAGTTTTTATTTAAAACTGAGCTTTGTGTAAAATACCACAGATAAGTAGTATATTACTTTTTGTAGCATAGTAAATGTTTATGTAAAAAAAGTATATCAATTAACGAAGAATAATTCAGTTGGATTTAAAGTTTTAACACGAGACTATAATAATTATTTGAAAAAGGTCAAACGATGCTGTGTTATTCTACCTTATAACAATAGGAATTATATCATGAATAATATTGCAGCTAATGTCTAAAAAATATGTGGATATGGAGAAGAAATTAGTTTTTATATTGTTTTAGTAATAAGACTAAAACTACTAGTCTTTGGCTGATTATTGATTTACATTAATTTTAATTGATTAAACACACTGCACCGAAATATTTTTGCCATGTCCAGGTTTTTGTTTTCATATATATAATCGCGAAGATGGAATTTATATATTTGAATTTCAAGATTATGTTATTGAAAGTTAAAAGTACTTTTTTTCTTAGACAAGTACATTTCAGATTAATTGCATAAGATCAAAGTATGCATATAATAACTATGCCAGAGTAGCATAAGTTTTGGGGCATAGCCATTTATAACTATAATTATTATCAAACAATTTATTTAATACTGTGTGATAGTTCAGAAACAACGTAAATCAATTAATATGAAGTTATACATATAAGAACATAAAGTTGTATAAGGAATAGAATATAGAACATATCTGGGTGACCCAATATCTCCTCAGTATCTGTTATTTATTTCAGGTATATATTATGGCAACTGCTATTCAAAAGAATGGCATAAAACCTTTAACAAATAGATCTTTAAATCGTGTAGAGAATGTTGATAATTTGGACAATTCAGATATATGTACAGAAGCACAGGATGATAGGCTTTTTGATGGACAACTTCAATCTTATGTGGATCCTTCTGACCAGGATACACCGGAATTGGATATTGTTATCAATAATGTAGTCTGTAGCTTCAGTGTAAGATGTCATTTAAATCTACGTGAAATTGCACTTAATGGATCGAATGTGGAATACAGGAGAGAAAATGGGGTATGTTATCTAAAGCTTGTGATCTACACTAAAATTTTATCATCTCTATCAGAACATAAAAAAAAAAGTAATGTACAGAATGCGTATAATACATTTATATAAATATTAAGAATATCTATTTACATAATCGTTTATATTAGGTTTGACTTTTTTAACTATAATCATTTATTTTGATATAAAATTATAAACACAAACATAAGATATTGAGTTTAAGGATGGCAAGGCAAGATGGAAGTGTTAGGAAGAAGGAACATTTTTATTTTTTATTGATGTGCATTATAGATGATCACAATGAAATTAAGGAGACCATACACCACTGCTTCAATTTGGTCGTCTGGAAAAGTAACCTGTACCGGTGCAACTAGCGAGGTTCAAGCTAAAATTGCGGCACGACGGTTTGCACGCTCTCTTCAAAAACTGGGATTCAAAGTGCGATTCAACAATTATAGAGTAGTCAATGTTCTTGGAACTTGCTGCATGCCATTTGCAATCAAAATAACATCATTTTCCGTATATCACAAAGAAAATGCGGAGTAAGTATATTTGGATACCAAAGATAAAAACCAGATTGTAAAGATAACATGCCTAATAAAACCAAAATTCTATTCCTTTCATACTATGCATAGCTATGAGCCAGAATTACATCCAGGTGTTACGTATAAACTGAAAGAACCAAAAGCTACATTGAAAATATTTTCGACAGGAAGCGTAACCGTAACAGGTTTGTATACATTTTGTAATAAATTGCTCATATTCTGTAAAATAAGCATGTAATAAAATTCCAAAATTCGTATCAAGAATATACGCCTCATACAATTTGTGAAGGTGAACTACTGTGGCAGTCATTTAAATTTAAATGTGTATATAATTAAAGAAAAACACAAGTTTAACCATATTTTTTGCTTGCTTCTGCTATATGAACTGATAAAATGCTAATATATGGCATATTATTATAGCCCCCAATGTTGCTGCTGTGCAAGCAGCAATCGAATATATTTATCCACTAGTCTATGAGTTTCGCAAAGAGAGAACAGCAGAAGATGTGATTGCGCTGACAGCAAAGAAACGTAGACTGGGATTAAATAAAAGAAATCGGGAAGAGTTCCTACAAGATCCAGAATACATGTATGACCCGATATACTCAGAAGAAGAAGAAGAAGTAGAGGAGGGTGAGAGTGACGCCAGTTGGGACTGATCTGTTTATTTTATCACTCATCTGTTAACTGTGAAACTGTTATACCTATATCTTGTTCTTTGGATAATAGATACGTACTGCTCTGTGTACAAAAGTGTTACCGCAAAGAGTGAAGTGAACCATTCATTCTTCTAGTGGAAGGACAAGTGCGAGTGACAAAGACAAAATCACACTCATGTGTGCTTTAATTATATTTATCATACCATTCATCGTCTGAACTGAATTTTATCATTGAAACAACATCTCATAATATACTTTTGTTAGCAATATACCATGTATACATATATGATTATCATATGTGTATATATATGTATACGTATATAAATTCATACATATAGATATGCATAGAACAACATTCTTAATTATAGAATCACTTTGTTTTAGGAGCAAATTTTGGAATTTATTTAAGGACTTTTCTGACAAGGCATAGTTTATTTAAGTGATCGCAAAATAGGGCTCCTTTGTAATTACATTTCTTTCTTATTTAGTTAAACAAAGCGTACATGCTTCCTAATGCAGTTTTGTGGTAAAAGTACACCTTAGTGCACTGCTATAACATTGGTGGGGAGTATGTACATTTTAATTATTCTTTATTTTAGCCATTTCTAAATATAGATTTATCTATTTTTGCTTAATTAACATACTGTGCCAAAGATGGATGTTCAAAATTTGAGGCAAAGTGATGAAGGTGACACCTCCAAAGCTGAAAATTTTGTTCATTATAATACTTAGCTTTTACATTGCTATGACCTGTTTCAGTGGACACGAAAGTATTTTAATGTCATCGTTTAGAATTTGCAATGTATACGGGAATTATGATTTTACAAAATTAATTCAAATTCTACCTACCAATTTACAAATTTGTATGTATTCAAAATTCTGTAGTTCAAGCCACAAACAGCCCATTCTTGAGCAAGCATGTAAATAAATATTGCTGATTTATCATATTACTTCTGCCATAAACATGTTTAAATATTCCAATACTAAATGATAACACAATGATCACTGTCTTTTGAAGCATCTATTTCTTTTTTTAGTTTTCATAAAAGCAAATATAAAATCTGCTCTTACAAGAAAAAACGGAAAGAAAATGTATGAAAGAGAAAAAGAACTAACTGTGTATCGAGTAATAAATATATGTAACACTTTTATGGTTACAACATTTTTTCAATTGAAAATTAAATTTCCTTTTTGCATTTAGGATTTTGTATTGAGATGTTTAACTTACATATCATAAAAAGCATCGTGTTTAAGCCTTATATATGACATGCAGCTCAAGAATATGGAATGTTTAATCGATTGTGGGCTGTTGTATGCAAAATATAATAGACAGCAGTATATTTAATTGATATTGATTTTTATTGTTAGGTATTAGTTACATAAAAGCTACATTGGCCTAGTTGCAGTATCCCTTACTAAATATTTATATTTTTCTGCACAATTTATGCTTCTGCCTCTATCAGTGTATATCAAAATAAAAATTGACGTTTTCTCGCCAACACCTTTAATGATAGAATTTGAAATATAACAATTTAAGATTAAATACAGTGCTAATTTTTTTTTTAGTAATGAATTCTACATTTCTTCCTAAATCAATGATAATTTCCTTTCTGTGGGAACTGCAACAAAGGTTTAGAAAATGCAATAGAATACAGTAATGTATTACTTCTCAATATTTTGTGTTAGTCAACTATGCATACAAATAAGATCTTACTATTATTTATTTATCACTTGCAGTATCTTCATGACGATAAGTGCATTTGAATCACGTCATTCTCATTGCTTTTAATAGGTAATAAGCTTGAAATTGCGGCAAATATTATGATAATCAATTTTTGCTATACTGACATGACCATTAACATCAAGTGATTAGCGTGTTTTAGTATGTGGCAAATTGAAAAAATTCGAATGATGCTTGAATTTTTTCAAGATTTATTTAGCAGAAAACGTGATGTTTGGCAATATTAGATAATCGTGCTGAATAGATTTTTATAAAAACGACTGCAAAACTATACACATCCTTCCGACCGCGGCATGTTTCAATGTTATATCGTGACATTGCATGACGGAAGCACGCTTGTAAATAAATTGACTCTATATAATCTATGAATATATAATTAGCTACGTGTTGTTTAACTGATTTTGAGCAAAATGAAAAAAAAAGAGGACAAGTACTACATATTTTGCACTTGTGTTCTATCGCACATAGAATTATCTCCAAGTTTTGTACTATGCATATGTGGACACGGAAGAATATTGGCAATAACCGGAGAGCTTATAAAATAAAAATTATTCTGTACCTCGTGCCATACAAAGCAGCATACGTTCATTAAGCTTAGTTAAACTTCATGATTTCACGATACATTGTTTTTGTACCAAACCAATTTTTTACGATAAAGCTAAAATCACTGCCTTTAGTATATTCAAAGATAAAATTCATCGCTCTGTCTGCTATTGACTAAGTGACATGATGTAATGGTGCAATCTTATTGATTTTTATTCCATAGCGATTGTGTTGCATAAGTTGCCTTAATATGTCTGAAATTTTTGAGTATAGAGCATAGACAAGAATGGAGATTGTGTTACTTATATTCTGAAACCTTCAAGAAACAGCAGAATGTATTTGATTGTAGAGTTTTTAGGTTTCGTTAGTCTAATTTTTTTTTTAATCAAATGCCAATTCAAATTTACATATTACATCTAAGATAAGGTAATGCATATTTTTCTGATTTAAGAAACATATAATTTAGGTTTCAATATTTAATTAATGTACAATCAGTGTTATGTCTTTTTGAATTATGTACATGTTTGCAAGTGTATATTTTACTTCACATTATGATACTTTCCCAGAACTAATAATATGTTTCATTTAAGCATACATTTTTCTTTTTATACGCAATTGTGGTATGCCATTGCACCATTAATAGAATTATTTTTATTCAGATTCCAATTCACATTATATATAAAATAAAGTATTACAGTTATTATCATAAGAATTCTCAAAAATTGAAACTGTAGGTTCCATTTTGTTACTTTAATAGACATCATTTTAGATTATTGTGAGTATTTTGATGCTGGTTAAAATATTTCAGCCCGTAGGGATTTTTCAAACTTCAATATAGAGGTATTCCTTTTTTGTGTTTTCAACCAAGATTTTAAATATGTCTGGCAGAGTTTTCGAGTGCCATGGACAAGTCAGTTCTATAACAATAACGCACGTAGTTAAAAAAATAATTTGACATAAATACATTATTAAAATTTTTATTACGACAATTGCTATGGAAATGAAAAGTACCTGAGGTATGTGCTGGGATAACGTATACTGCTAATTTTGGATACGGTAAAACTGAAATTGAAAATAAAAGTTATCAACAGATTTAGAAGCAATTATATTATTATAATAGCCAACGGTTACTGCTGCATTTATGCTTTATTGTACACATATACAACTTTCCACCATGCACTCTTTGTTGCAAATTACTTAAAGTTTTCCACTGAACGTTTTTTTGTACATTGTACCGTTATTACAATGTATCAATTATTGTTTTAAATACAATACTACTCTCCTAAGGTTGTATGCATGGAGTACAGACCCGTTGATTTCCCATATGAAATAAAAGACTTGAAGATAATATATAATTGCAAACGACGCTCCAGCATAATCGAAATTTATGAAACGACCTATTTTACTTGGTGCCCCTGAAATAAACGAATATACGCTCATACATGTTTTTCTTTTTTCTTTTATGTTTGTTTTATTTATTTTATCTCACAGTCAATTTTTTTTTTAGAATTAATGCGATGCAAGTAGCAAATATTAATTAAACAAATACGAATTTGTTACCACATACCTAATTGTGGGAAAAATATCATAATCCTGATTGTTCTAATTGTTTAACATACCTTTTAAAAGCTTTGTATGAATTTTGCTGAAATGAAGCATAATGTGAACTAAAAAAATTTGTACTCAAATTTAGCTTAAAGCCACTGTGGAACTGCAGGGATCACTATAATTTGATACAAAATCCACTTAAATTCTTCAATCATTTATAGTTATCCATAATTATTTGTGCAACTGCCAAAAATAATATAATTAACGATGTTATTTATTTATTTTCATCTATGATTTCACTGAAGCAAATTTAAGGTTTTAATTATTTACTCAAATTAATGACAATAAAAACATTATCATATCTTACAAGGTATACTTGTTAGATGAAATTTTGTATCTTTTCTCATATTTGCTTATAAATCACATTTTATATATATATATATATATATATATATATATATATATATATATATAAACACTATATCTAAACAGTAAATAAAACATAAGTATAACAGCTATTGAATATTTTCAGTAATAATGTAAATATTTTTGCATGCATACAGTCTAAAAAGTCAATAGTTTGCTTAAACGGATATATTTAATCACTGTTGTTTATATCTTTCCGAAAATATGTTACATATAAACTCGTGCGAAATATAGATGAGTTTTACACGTATGATTTTGTAGCATAAAATACATTTTGTGCATAATGATGGTGCTGTTATGTTATGTTCAAAATGCCACGTTTTCTTTATATGCCATGTCTAATGACCTCGTGTTATAGCAATAAAAGTTTTCTTTGTCTTTTTTAAAATCGAATATTTTCCGTGTGCACTTTTACCGAAATTGACAAATACAATTCAAATAAAAATTTACGTTCAAATTCCTTTCGATATTATACTTGTTTGTAGTCTAATTATATACACATGACAACGAAACTTTTTTTAAACTACGTTCTCACTGGTAAATGGCATTATAATAAAACATTTTATTTGCTCAACGGTAATCCAAATCTTTATCAAAAACATAAGATAAACTTTGATGCTGTAATTGACAGAATTTCGTATCACATTTAATCTCTACAATATCGTTCGTTGACCTTTGAACAAAATTATACAAGATGTGCGAATAGTATGAGATTACAAAGATAACGTCATTATAGATTTTGGTAAAAGTGGACATTAATTGAGAAATATTCATTCATCATATTGAACATAAATCATTGTCAAGATTTGCATGTGGTAAGATTAACGTACGGTTAATTAATTCTCACAATAGTCACGTATTCTGGTGTATATACATAGACAATTAGATACGTATATCTGTACAAGAAATGCATATTGCAAAATGCAAAACGATTTTCGAAGGTACAAATATTTGAACCGTTACAGATTGCTTGCGGGAGAAAAAATACTCTAAGTTCAACGGCATACTTTGACACTTGGTAAATTGAATGATTAACGGGATTATAATAACATACGCACGACTATATTTCTTCGGTAACAACTTGTTTGATTCGAAACTTGACAACATTCAAAATAATAACTTAAGAACAGAATGATTAATGCTATTGTGTATTTTTGCATTTGCAAAAGCATCTCACCGAAAAAAATTAATTTCGATAGTTTTGTAATACACGAAGCTATATTCTGTATTTTACTACACACATCAACAAGTATAAAGCAATGAAAAACGTGATTGGATCTGGATCGATCGATACACAAACAAATATGTTTACGATCGATATAACGAAGTAAGAAATTCAATCATATTTATCGGATACGCATACACGAATATCGCGTTAGTAGCCTGTAATTATAGTTAAGTAGTCATATTCGATATACATTGTATTTATTGTTTAATCGAAAACTATGCCATATTTTCTAAATAGTGCGATCATATTGTTTAATTGATAGTAATGTGGTATAATTAAAAATAAAACTATATATATATAACGAAAAATACACCAGTAAAGCCAGGAAAGAGCTGATGAGTTTCAGTGGCCAACGTTCGAGCTTGCGAAGAATTTAAGTAAAGCAAACTTCGTTCGCGTAAGCAGGAAATAAAGGCGAAATAAACTCGTCCTCCAAGTGGAGCCAGCAGAAACAACAACGCCGCGGAAGTTCATCGTCGGTAAGATAAGTTTCGCGGCTGTAACGAGCAACTACCCGCGTTAATGATCCGGCAGAACAATTACCCGCAATTGAAGCGATTTCATTAAACCACGACCGTTGCTGGCCTCGCGAGCCAAGGGTATAAACCGGCAAACAGATAGATATCGAGTGACGGAGAAGCGCTTTAACGCCCCAGCGAAACTTCTCAAACGTTTCTTGGTTTTCCAAATGGGGGATTATCGGGAAAGTTCTTAAACTGGGAGGAGAATGGATAAAAAGGAGGACGCTTTACTCGGCGGAATTTCCTTCGCGGAATCGATTAAGTCCCATAATATATTTATTAAGCCAAGCTGAGGAGTGGCCAGTGTACTTACACCATCGATATGCAGCACTGTTTTTCTATTATCCGTCATGTGTTCCTAATATTTGAAATCAAGAATTAAAAGTATTCAATGCTGAATAAACATTTCTCTCTTATAGATATTTTTCTATTATACTTTCGTCCAATTTAAACGTTCAACCGGTTTATTAACCCAAAGAAATCGAATCATCATTATAGACATATTAAAAAATAAAATTGATAAAAATCAATAATTAAAAAAAAGGGGTTTATACTTAATCAGAGAGACGTATTAATTATAAGAGCGTTTTTACTCATTCAATCCATCGAACCTGGAGTCATTGTTCGTGGACAACCAAATGTCTCTTTGATCAACCACATAGGAGCAAGGGAGAAGATAAGAACCATAATGTTTAAAGCTGATAGTTGTGAGAATCAAAAAAGCGTCCCGTCGATGCTTGTTGGTGGAAGGAAGGAGAAAAATAGGAGAGCCAGGATCGTTGGCGCGAAAGCAGCCGTGGAATGAGACGGTTTTTACGGCTGCAATATATTGAATTTCGATACAAGGTGCGCAGGTAGGTAAATTCGATTTATGGTAGGCGATAAATAATACCGCGGAGACACGTTTCAATTACTCCGAACGATGGCGTGTCCCCCGAGGATAACTGGCTACTTCGTCATCCATCACTATAGGATGACCAATTGGCTCTCGTTTACAGTAGTTATAACTGCGCCTTGATTTATCGCCCGATTGTTAAGACAGTGCGCAACGAGTCCATTGGGTCACGGCTCCCTCCTGCCACCCGCTACAATTCCCCTTACGAGGCGAACACGTCCAACTCATGTACTCTGTGTCCCACAAGTCGATAAAAAATAAATTACACTTATCGCTGCGATCGAGGATGTTTTCGGTTCAATGATAAATGCAAACGAGTACTCTCCCTCTCTCTCTATTTCTCTCTCCTAACCCTCTATACGCTCTGTGCGACTTGGAAGTCGCATATTAATGTATAGATATCTTCTTTATCGATTGAATTCGCCATTGGAAAGTAGGGTATACATCTTCTCGTATAACGTTTCCATGGTAACCAGGACTGTTACGCCTGCAATATCGGAGTGGATGCTTTTAGAAAATTGTTTACGAATGGAGGTTATGATGATTATCTCTAGTGGAAAAATTCGAGCCGTGGAAGGTTAAGTGTCGTCACGAATCGTCAATAAGTTATAACTGTAAGGTTTCAATTTAATAGGCGTCGTGAAGAATGATAAAAATGTGGGGATTGTAAATAAGAAATGATTTTGGAGGAATAAATGGCTTTAGTTCGAGTTGGAGTGAAACGTAATATTCGAAGTGGCTGTTTCTTAATATTATTTATTGCTCGTGCAATAAAAAGTTAGCTCGTTTCAGTTTCTCGAATAAAAAGGTGTGAATTGGCATAACGGCGAGACAGAGGGGAAAGCTTGGAGTTGTAAAATTTAATATCACCCTCGTTTTAATTAGAAACAACGGAGAAGTAGATTCAGGATTTACGGCCATAGTTAGAACTGGACTGCGCGACATCTTAATTGCTAACGGCATCCTATATAACCGTAGTTAGCCAATCACGATCCTACATTTACAAACTAACGGTTCGAGAATAAATGTCCAATTCGCGGATAATTAAGCAAGGAGTTTGGCCAACGTTTATCCGGACAAATTGAGTATGAAGAAAATTTCTCGATGGGTTACGAAGATTGCCGATTGATTTCCTTCACAACCCGACTTTCTTTCTGCTTAAGAACACCGATTAGGTTGGAAGGACGACAGCTACATAAAATATCATTGGTAAATTCGTGGAATAAACAGATGCCAATCGTGCGACAATAACGTTCCCTCGAGCAAGAAATATCCAACTACCTTGTCGCACTTTCTTTTAAACATTTTGACAAACTCTCGCCATCTTGGAAAAATTCTCATTGCAAATCATTATATACAAAAAGAAATAGGCCTACAAATCGAATTCAAATCTTCTCATTACTATTTTACTTCTTGCAATTTTTTGATTCAGTGATCCGTGTCGTTATTTAACAGTAATAAATTAATAAATTAAAATCAATAAAATACGATCAATTCTTATATTTATTTCGGTACGAAAATCAAGGCTGATCGAAAATAATTTTCCCCTTTATTCAGAATCGCCAAACCGTCCGCGATTTGAAGGAATTTCTTCGGCACTCCTGGTGGCTCGTTAAAACTTATCAGTTTTAAAAGCCAGCGCGACCGATTCTAATTGATGAACTTCCGTCCCCCTTCGCCGAATGCCGGGGGAACACAAGTTTTAATTATATCACAACAGCGGCGCGCTTATCCATAATCATTCGAGGGCTTCCTAAAATCCTCGTCGCTTGATTAAATCATAATGTTACGCTAACACGACAGCCGCCCCGGCGTTTGCCGAGGATTTCCAACAAATTCACGAAAGCGATAGTCGCCGGTAGTACGCGTAATCCAACCAAACGAGAAGTAACCAAGCAATTAAACCCGTTCGATCCTCGAGTACTAAATAATTCAAGGAACGCCGTCAAGCGTGAGGTCGCGCATTCTAACTGAAAATTAACACGCAACGGATAAAAGAGGCAAATTAAATTCTGCGCCCGCGTAAAACTATATTACAATGTAAAAATGTGTTTATTATATCTTTAATACTTAATAATTACAAGAATATTTACACAAAGTCTTCCTTCACTTAAATCATCCTCCTTCTTACTTGCTTTCCTTAGTTTCAAAACGACACATCAATCACATCTACACACAAGATCACGAATGTTGGTATATATAAATATATATACAATGCTCGCTAACGATCGATTAAAAGCATTTTTCTCAATATCGAAATCTTTCTCTGCCCAGTATTTTTTTTTCCAAAATACAAAGTATCTTTTCAAAAAAAAAAACTAAAAAAAAACTGGACAATTAACAATCACGCAAATGAAAGGAGGGTGGATTTTGAGCGAGAAAGAGATTTCGAGTTGGACTCCTCTTTCATAATACGTAGCCCGTATCCTCGCGTCGGTGCAACTTGAAACGAAAGAAGAATGCTCGTATCTTGATCGCGACTACGACCTCACTGATAAATCGTCGTTTTGCTCATACCGAGCATTCCCTGCAATTGCCAGGAACGCGGCCGCGGAGTGGATTATATCTCACCTATGTATCGCGCAGAGTTACGGTCAGATATATTAACACGTTAGCGACGAGCAATTTTCCGATGTACGCGCAAAGGCAATGGAGTTACCTTTCCTTTAATGCGTTTAATCTCCCGTTCATTACGTCCCATCTCGACAATCCTCTCGGACCAGTTGCCCTATGCACGTACGAAATCTCTCGAGGAAGAATAAAACAAGCGCGCGATACCCCAGTACCAATGATAGAGTAGGATCAGCAAGAATCGACCATTACTCAAATCACATTTAAACGTCACCCTTGCACCACGATTATAAATATCCACGTTCCAAGGAGCGCGCGATAATTTTGAGAAGTAGAATTACTGTTAGAGACTTCGAAGCGATAGGATCCAGGATAAGTACAAAGTACGATCCAAAGCATGAAACACGGTAATAAAATCGATGCATCATACGATGCATTATTTTTTTAATACGGAGAATGCACCGCTACATATTATCATGCACGATAGCCTTTCTTTTTTTAATAAAATAAGTTGGAGTACTTCATCGAATCTATCGATATCTAGCAGATTAATGGAGATTCATAGATATGAGGTTGAATTTGAAAAGATCGAACAAGCGTAAGTGAAGGTAATCTTGCTTTTGGTGCGATGCAAGGATCCCACGACAATTGGTTAAAAGAAAAATGCAAGCTTGCGTTGAGAGAGCACAAGGTAATTATCGCGGGCCCACATTATTCTCAGTCGGAAATTATGTTCCGTGAAGAGACAAGCAACAACCGCATGTGACGGCAGGGTGAAAAAGTAGCAGCCGGCTTTATGAAGGAACAGACGCGAGCACGTTCTTCGTAATAGCTCGCTGGATTTCTGTATGCATTTGCAAAAGTGCTACTCGCTGTGGGAGGACGGAACGCGAATAGGTAGTTGCATTAAGCAAACGGGTTACGTTTTGCATAAATTCGCGGCACCGAGAGCGAAGCAGTTTGAGGTTTACCGAGGACGAATCTTACTCTTCGCGAGTCTTACTCGGTTAGCACAGGAACCGAGCCAGAGGTCTCTCCGCATTTCATTCCCGCCTCTTCCCTCCTAAATAATAGAAACAATCTCCGCAAAGAGCATAGATCAGGTCTTCGCTCGTCGATTCGCTCGCAATCTCGACTCTTTGCGCAGAACGCGCGAGAAATTGATGGCCTAATTTTGAAAGTATACCAGCATAACTAAGTACTAATAGCGTACTAAGTATATAACGATTGAAAACAATTGTTTAACACTATGACCGCTCAGTGATTTCTTTGAAAAATCGTAGAACTTTGAGGCGCGATCACTTCCGAGATTTTTCGTGATTTTCTCGTGGCATACGGATCGATAAATTAATCTATTAACATTTTTCCTTCCTCCTCTTTTTTTTTTAAGGATATATTTAGTACGCTTAAATCTGCCTGGAAAATGGCTGGTAGGAATAGTGTTAACCGCTGGTATAGAAATGATTTATTTTGAGATTAATTCTTTTCTTTTAGGACGAGTACTCAAGAGTGCTTCAACGATTATTCCAGTTTCGATCTAGAAAACGTGATAACCAGTGTGATTAATTCGGACAGCAAGCAGCACCTTTAGCAAGTGCGCGCGCGGAAATTAGGAGCGAGGGTGACAAAAGCCCGCGTTTATGCTGCAAATGAGTTATCAGGATTGTGTGAAACAGGAATACGCCCGCGTCCTACTTTGCAGATTAAAAGCATCGATTAACCGACGGTGCTAATTATAGGCGTGCTCCGGTGACGTGAACCAGAGGGGAAGATAATGCGATACGTGTAATTATATCCAGACTGGTACACAATCAAGCGGCGTTATAAATGTCCCAATTAGGCGATTAATTTTAAGATTTCGAACATCCTGCACAATGCTCCGACTTAACCCTTTATAATCCACTTCAAACGGCCATTAGACTGATTATTAATATTTGTTTGCAAGAGTAACGAGGCGTGCAGAGAATCAGCGCGTTCTGCCACATACACGAGTATAAGTAAACGCAGTTTTCGCCTTAATTAATCGTCCGAAGACCGGTGCGCAGTTTGGCTCGATTATGTTCCCAAGTCGGCCATGAATTAAGGCGATGAAAATCTAAATGATGCGTGACACGAGATGCGAAGAAAAGGCAAGGCGCGAGAAAATTTCCTCACGCTGGATATGACCCTGTATTAAAATTGCACTGTGCTCAAGACCGTAAATTAGGGACACCTAATTAGGCCGGTACGTTCAAATTTAAGATCTCGAGGCTGCTCAAGAAAGGGTAGAGCTTCAGGAAACTGGGGTGGCGTGGAATATGGAGCTTTCCATACGAAGGGGATGCGGATACTGATCCCACCTGTCGGCCCTAAATAATTTTTCGTGCAATATACGTGGATCTACTGTGGATCCACTGTTTATGAAGTTCGTTTAAGACGTAGACTAAACGAGTTCAAGAACATATCTTTAAAATCGTGCAAACAAAGAAGCGTGGAGATTGAGGCTATCGTAGACATGGTGAAAAAAAATTTCTTTTTCCACATAAAGTAGAGCACCCTTAGATAATTTCTCGCTATATATATATATCCATAATATATGCAGATAGATCTATATCTATATAGATACTCAATATCACATATCGTGCAAGAATACAAACCTTAAAGACGCGTGGAAAAAAAATCTAACTCAAGGATCTTGCCAGCTCGGTCGTCTCAATTTTTCTCAATTCGATACAACCCACCACCTTATCCTTACAATTTTCTACTACCGATTTAATAAAAAATGTAGCATTCAATATTTATATTTAATCATCGAGTCACACGGCGGTGGCCAGAAACAACTAATACACCACACATAAGTCGAGTAGTCGACCGAATTTCCAGTCCCCTAACATCACATAGAGAATCTAATAAATAGATCATTAATTCGCCCTGAGCGAATCCCAAATACGAGCGCGAATTTGGGACTAGATATATCTACATACACTATATACATAGACACAGATATAAATATACTATAAATACAGACATAGATAGGGATAAAAATAATCCCGCAGCGTACATACGATGCATCCAGCGATTTCCCAATGTAGCTTGAAATTAGTCCCAAAATAAAGGCCTGGAGGAGCGGGGCTCGAAAATCGAGGAAATAAACGTGGGTGAAGCATGAATATTGCAGAGGCCCTCGAAGCTGGAGATCGAGGGCGAGCGAGGCGACGCGAGCCTCCCGGTACTGGCGCGAAAGGGGCGGTTTAATAATGCCCGTGCCAGCGGATAATTAATTAGCATAACGCCACATTATAACGAGCCGACACCGAGCCACGGGGGTCACGCCATGCGATTCCCGGCTCGCTCTTTCCTCCGTTTCGTTCGGAGCATCGATCACGATACGCGAGCGCGACGTCCCGCCAACGGAGTTATCGTCGATCGTCGTTATTGCTTTTCCGTTAACTGCCCCTCGATCGATCGATGCCTCTGCCCCGCGAGAGATTAATCGCCTTCGACAAATACGGCTTCTTATTTCGCGGGGCGAGATTTGAGGCGATTGGAAGCTGCTGGAATACGCGAATATGGCTTTGTCCTTGCCCAGTCTTACGTCTTTGTCCAGATGGTACTGGCGACTTGGACGCTTTTGATGAGTAATATCCTTGGACCAGAAGATCTTGCTCTCGAGAATTTGACCATTGGAGTTCCGTAAGTGGAGAAATTTTGAAATAATTTTCAATCTTTTCCCCAAATATTGAAATAGATAATATATGGAAATGGAGTAAATATCGTTATGAATTTTTCTAAGTAGAATTGCTTCCTTATAACCATGTATGATATGTGTTTCTGTTTCGCGCTTTTTGTAGTACTTTTTTGGATGACATTTATTCGTGAATGGGGGGAAATACTAGAGGAGAGTTTGTAGGAGGACCTTGTATAGAATATCAGCTTGGATCGAGCAGACGACGATCTCTGACGTCCGCTTCTCTGATCTCCGATGAATGCCAGGAGGAAAGTCCCTGGACTCCGTCGAGAATTCGATGCTGGCTCGGACCTCTTCCACCGAGTGCGTAACAAATACTCCCGTGCTTCTGTGACTTTAAAGACCGCCTCTTATATCGCCACTGGTCTTTTTGTCATAAGTATCGATATGAAGAGGAAGCAGGTCTGAGGAATATCTCCTCGAAATATCACAGAAATTGGCTCAAACGTACCTCCACCTTAAAGGTGAACTGCTCAAATACTCGACAAACAAATCTCGACCACACCATTCTTATTCTCCAAACCCACGTTTCCAAACAATATTTAAAAAAATCGCAAAATACTTAATAGAGACACAAGTGCAATAGAAAGAATAATTCCTCTATAGTATAACAAATATTCTATTAAGATAATAATAGGTCAATTCCAGACTTTCCCAGATATTCCTCGTACGCAATCTTAGAAAGAAATAAAATTAGCTCTCGATAAATCACCTCCGAATCCCACTTTATCCCGCGGGATCTCGAGGAGATCGTAGCCTCTGGCGAATCGCGAAGGCGAAGGGTGTCTCGAAAACAAACCTGGTCGATCGGCGCATTTCTTGTGCGAGTTAATTACGCGGCCTCCTTGGATGTTATTAAACCCTTCAGCGGGGTTGGCCCGCTTTCCAGGCCCTCGTTTGTTCGCGGCTGCAAGTTTATCGGCATCCGTATCCTGCATATCAAGGTAACTTCCCTCTGGCTGCAGCTGCGAAACGACACGGAGGGCGCCAACGCTCCTTAGCTCTCAACAAATCGTGCGTGGAATTTTCGAGGCAGCCCCCGTATAACGCCGGGACCTTTGCCTCGGTTCGAGCAGCGTGCAGTTGCCAAGTCGTATCGTAAACATTAGTTTCCGGGCGTGGAGCACGGGGTTCATTATGGCATTGCATATCAAATTTTCCGCAGGTGGTTGTACGAGGAATTGCCTTGGTTATCGCCTACGTCAAACAGAAGCCGACCTCGACGATGGATCTCTCTCTCTCTCTCTCTTTCTCTCTCTCTCTGTCTATATTTCTCCCTCTGTCTGTCTTCCTCTCTGTCTGTATTTCTCTTCCTCCTCCCTCCATTCCTCCGCAAATAAGGAATGGCGCGTCGAAGGAACTGTCGGATATTTGTCGTGTCCAAAGGCGTTGCTCCTAGAGCGAGGATCGATTTTCCGGATTTACACCAAGTGGCCGTTTTATCCACGATTTTTGTGCACTATAAGAATCCAATTTTTCCGCCACGCGCTCAAATGGTTTAATATTTTTTCCGATTAAAGATACACACACGCACATTGGATACGCTTCGTTCTTTTTTTCGCACGCTTCGTTTTTACAAGCCCTTGGAATAGCACGCTCGAAGGACAACAACCGGCCGCCTTATTTTTCGCCGTTAAAGGAACTAGACCGGGTGAAAAAAGGGTAGGCGCGGGTTTTCCCCTAGCGTTGTTTCAAGCTCCTGCAAAAACGGACCGTGGGAGGAAGAAAAACCGCGTTGGATGTTTATGCATTATACCCATCATTCGATTTTTGGTAGGTAACTCCGCGCTACTCTCCTCGCGGAATGGCTCGAACAAACGTTGATGCTTTAACCTCGATTTACTCGGAGCTGCGGTGCTTCGCGTATAAAACGGTTTCCTCGAATGAGAATCTCGACGTGGAGTCGAGAGAGAGAGAGAGAGAGACAAAGAGAGAGAGAGAGGAGAATGTTTAAGGAATAATTAAGCGAAGAATGTTTCAACGTAAAGCGATTCTCGTCCCGCGACATAAAGGCTTTCACGTCCTGGAGGGGCCTTAGAGACGTTTCATCGGCGACAGGTGAGACCCACCATCCACGAGAATTTCCACCTCTTTTCCGGCCAGGCGGTAATGCGCCCACGGTGGAAAAACCGAGACGGGAAGTACGTATTTTAACCGTAAAGGGGAACCAGGGGAGTGGGGAGGGGTGTCGTTAAAAGCAGAACTTGGTTGAAATATTGAGCCGACGGTAGTAAATTCACGGGTACTATCGATTGCAGCGATAGACTTCCGCGCTTTTTATCTTGTTTTTCCACCGGCGGTCCTGCACGAAGCACGGTAGCACGCACACCAGCAGAAAGCCCAGGGTATTTCCAGCGGGCGGCCACCGCGAAACGCGGACGCGGTTGCTAATATAATTACACGTTAATGGCGATGAGTTTGACCAAAGAACAAGGCGTAATAAATTATGCGGCGTGCCGCTGGCGACTCATATCGCGCGGCTGAATGTGGAAACGAGAGTGGCGAGTCGATGAACTCGATATTAACTCGGTACATCGACGATCCGCGATACGTTTATATTAAAAGCCGCGGAGTTATAAAATTCGCGCCACCTTTTCAAGACACCTTGTATATCGTGGCTAGTGTCATACGCCTGAGCACACCTCGTGTATGTTAAAGGGGGTAAATATTGTATACAGGAATAGTAAGGAAGACAATGGGGTCGGAAAGAAATTCGATGAGTCAAATTTCCCGATGTACGATCCTCGAAATTCCTTTACACGGTCATCGAGGAGGCCTCTGGTTTTCCTTTGAAGGGGAGGAGAAGGGGAGCGAGATGATAAATATCGCGCGGTAGGAGTGCAAAGGACGCATCGCCTTAAATCACAGAAACGATGCATCATTTGGCCCGAGGGCGCGCGCCGCCTGCTTCTTACGGCTCCACTCGCTCCTCTCTCGCGAGCTTCCCGAAGGTAAACGCAATTTCGCCAGCAAATGGAGCGCCCCGACACGCGCCGGCCTGCGCCCAAATTTCGGCCCTCTCCCTGGCCCTGGTGCAACTGAAGACGTTGCATGAATGCGTTATGAACGTGGCTCTGGAAATATGCCCCGGGAAGAGCGGCACGCCCTCCAGCCCTGCCACGGTTTTCGCCATCCCCGACCGCTGTCAGCGGCTCTCGAGGCCCGACGAGCAGCCATCCCGCAAAAACCCTCGACCGCGAGGAGCGATTGGGTTTTACGAGGATCGAGCAAGAAGCCTCGAAGCCCCGGGAATATATAATGATATGATGTAATGATATTTATATAGAGGAGGGCCTCGCGAGGACTCGCGGTTTGTGATAAAGAAATAGGCGGTAAATCGAGTTTCTAGGGTGCTCTAATGCTTATGCAAGATTTGAGAATTGTAAGAGAAGAGTGCGCATGCGCCAACAAAACCGTGGAGGCCATTTACCTGATACGTTACTCCGCACATAACCCCAAACCGTGTATTTTGTGAATCGATAGAAAATGTATAATTTTTCATTATAAACCTGTGCTTCTATCGAAATTACTTTTTGCGTGAAATCTGAAACTTGCGTGAATTTGGGATATCCTATATAAGGAAGATGGTTGAATTTGTTGCCTTCGTAGGTCGTGGAAATATCAGACTTTGATTTTGGATTCTGCAAACTTGAAGCGGTTACGAGCTTTGGTAAAAATACCCAGCTCGTCACTCACCTCGAGTATCTAATCATTCTCACAATCAACGTCGAACTACACCAAAATATTACTCGCGAGCCGACTTCAATTTTTGAGATCGGAAAAACAGAAACCTTCATTTCGAAGAGGACAAATTCGGTTTATATAAAGATTCGGTTTACAATCTTGAGAATAATATAATTCGATTTTTAAATGTATATAAAAATAAATAAAATCTTGGATGTCCAAAAGCGCGTATCCGAGGCGAAGAGGGGCGCAATCTCGGGCGCAAAATTCGCAGTAATTCCTGATGGTCCCTCAAAGGTGGCTCTATCCGCTGGACACCGCCGAGGGGTCGCCAAAGGGCGGGGCGAAGGGGTCAAAGGGCGAAAACCAGCCGGCAGGATATCAACTATTCGAGGCACGTCCCGCGCTTTTTGGGAATTCTGCGGTTTCCGCCGGCGGAATTTCGCTACTCGATCGGCGAAGATCGTGCAAACGAGATATCAGCACGCCCCCGAATTTCTGTACGTGCTCATCGGCGCTCCTGGAGCGAGATAAGGTGAAGAGAGTACTGGCCCGCTTTTTGCATAATTCAGGGCCCGCGGAATGGCACGACTAATGAACCGTTAAACCAGCTTACGGTTCAAGGTTCGCCACTTCGTACAGCGGTACGTCCAAATTTAAATCTTCCTCTCCTTTAACTTTAGAATTATTAAAGTAGTCGAAATAACCGATCGGTCATTTCTTTAAAAAATTGCCTCACCGACAACAAATTTTCTATGCTTTTCTATATTTTTATTACGACATATGAATTTCTCTGCTTTTTTTTTTAACACTATTCCTACCACAACCGGTGAGTGATTACTTTGAAAAATCGTAGAACCTTGAGGCGCGGTTACTTCTGAGATTTTTCATGACTTTCTCGAAGCGTGCGGATCGATAAATATTAATCCATCGACATTTTTTCTCCGTCCTCTTTTTCTTTAAGAATATATAGAGCACATTTAAATCTGTCTGAAAAATGGCTGGTAGGAACAGTGTTAATATATATAATGTTTTAAAGATGTCCAAAGAGTGGACGATAGTCATACCGATAAATGCAATCAGACCTTGCGTAAGTATCAATCGAATAAAACCTGCACGCTTCACGTAAGCTCAAACATACGCAAAGATTCTTTCAAATCGAACGTATAAAAACACAGTCGAGAGAGATAGACAGATAGATAGATAGGTAGAGAGAAAGAGAGAGGGGGGGAGAGAGAGAAGCCCGAAAAACACCGAGAAATTCTAAGAAATAACGATAAGCTTCGCGTTTCTCATTCCGCCTTGCGACGCAAACGGGTTAATCCCCGTTTACCGCCTTAGCATAAAGCGAACGAGGTAATTCAGCCGCGCAATATTCCGACTCTCTTTTCGTACTCGATAATTAAACGGCCGGCGCGGCGTATTCGAAAACGAAGCTCCGGCAGGCCTTTGGCGTGCCTTACCCGCTCTCCACGGGGGCAATACTTTGCTACGGCGCCGTAACAAGTTGCACGGCAGGGAACCGCCCGTTGGAACCGAGAAACAGCCACGTGGCACGTGAAACGAACATCCTCGATGCAAATCGCGTGCGAGGCCTCCCGTGACGCTGGTAGCCGGCTCGTCTATTAACGGGAAAAAGCTCTGGAGAGCGAGTATTAGCACTGGACTAGCAGGGCCGATTGCTCGCGTCCCGAAGACCGTGAACCATCGATTGCCAGATTTTCCAATGCGAAGAATATTCGAAAAAGGGGCGATATATATTTTGCTCGCGGCTTCTGATATGAAATTCCATACATGACGTTATAGTATATAGTTTTGAATCTATAAAAAGTATATAATTTTTAATTACAAGCCTGTGTTTTTTTTTTTTTATCAAGATTGTGATTTGCGTGAATTTTAGGACGCGCGCTGTGTGTATATTATTTTCGAATGTAACTTTGGATATGTAATGTGATATGGTTGAAAGAGAATTTAATCGATCCATTTGTATAATCGAATGTAATTTCGATTGTCGATGTGAATAAGGCTCTTAAGTTCGAGATTTTTGTATGAAAAAGAGTTTAGGAACGCTGACGAATTTTTAAACTTCCTTTTAGCTTTGAATATCTAAGACGCTTTAATATAGGGATACTAAAGAAATTTATCGACATTTTTAATTACGACGCGACACAGATACTTTACGCCATTTTCGTACTCCACTCTCGTTATATTAAACGAAGAGATTCGAGGCCGAAGCCCCGTGGAAAGTTTCTCAACTTCACCGCAGCCCCGTGTGCACCGGTAAATGCGACTGATGCACCGCCTATTCATAGCCAATGTGCGATATTAGGTTAGCACTGACCCGCATACGCTGAGTGCAACGAGGGAGAAACTGCAGTCGGGCAAGCACGGAGCCTATAAGCCCGTTTATAATGAAGATTAGCCTTAAACGGCCACACCGCCTCTGTAACTTACGGCCAACGTTCCATATAGACGCTCGGCTTCGACTGGATTCGCATGCGCTTCCGTTAATTTATCGCACTCGGAAGGAGTTTCAGATAAACATCCAAACTCACTTCTGTTTATCCCCCACGATACACGCGCACCCACCAAAACCCTTTCTCCCTCATCGATGCACCGGCTGGAAATTCATACGATACCTCAAAGATCGTATAAATCGAGAACGCGAACGATCATCGAACGTGATGATCCTTGGAAAATACCAAATCCCAGAGGAATTCCCGCTACGATCATCCAACCTTTTCGACCTGCCATCCCAATGACACGCGCAGGACATATTTTTCCCAGCTGGAATTATTTCTTATCCGATTACAAGCATTACAGGACAAATGGGCATTTGCAATGCCGGCACTATTCGAGGCACGCTCGCGGTAAGTGCTAAATCTCGGTCTACCAGATTTCCAAGCGGAGAACTTCCGCGGAAGTGAGGGCCGTGTACGAGTACGGTATAACGTACAAGTAGCACCGCAAGGGAGGGGGGTATCTTTATTCATCGCTTTCGTTCCTCCCTGGGATTTGCATAGCCGATATACAGGCATATATGGGGTGGCGTTATTAAGGCGTAAATCGCGGGAGATACAGAAAACTCCCGGCGGAAGTTAAGCTGGAAAGTAACGCGCGGAGACCGTAAGGAAATATCGGGGGGAATTTAAATTTGTTATTAAACTTATCGTAAGGCGAGATTGCCGGCGCTTTCAGGAATTATGCCGGCGTCGCCAATAAAACTTGAACATCCGTATTCTGATACGTTACACTGGGTTCTTGGATAAACGTAAACGAATGTTCGATCCGTGCAGGAAACGACGAACGATCGAAAGATGGCGGATTCGTTTATTGTTTGCTGCTCGAAACGACCCTTTATTTACACTTATAAAACATCCGCGATTATCATTACTAAATACCAAAAATCAGAAGGACAAACGAGCATGAATTTTCAAATTTTGTTTATTTAATTGATTATAATTTGAATTTTAAGTGAATAATTTTATTGATTTAAATTCAAATCGTAAGTGCTCCATCGGTATTTACGAAGGAACCCTCCACATTTCGCACTTGCAAGAAAGACGTGTAATATAATCATAATATTGAATGGCATGGGATCGAACGAACCCTTCGTTTTTCTCCGAAGCGGGGGAAAAACTCTATTTGTTTTCGAGTGGAGGGCGCTCCTTGGCGAGCGAGGATCTGGTTAGGAGGGAAAAAGCGCCACGTCCCCGTCGAGAACGTTTTACGGCATCGCAATGATCGGCGGGCGAGGTTTTTCGCGGTTGCACCGTGTCTTACGTTGGTGCGCGAATAAACCTTTAATACCGCGGGGATGCGGCCGAGAAATGGCACGTTCTTCGCTTAAAACATTCATGCTGTCTGGCGCTCTAGACAGCTTTGTTACGCGAAATCGGCGATGCACGGAACAACGCGGAAACGCGGACGCTGACGTGCGAAAAAAAGTGCTGAAAAATGAAAATGAAGTGCTGGAAAGGAAAATTCTCGAGAAGGCGAAGGGCAGCGTCCTGGCCACTGACGTCGAGGAATATCGTGGCTTTCTTTTTCTTTTCTTTTCTCGAGCTGGAGATTGAAACGAATCGGTCTTTCGCGCTACTCCATTTCCATAATCCTATCCAAATGATGATTCGGATTTAATCTAAATAATAATTGGACCTTTAAACTGCCTGATACGCGCTTGTGTACGTGCGCGCGCGATGCGCGCTTCTGTACCTGCGCGCGCAGGTGCGCAATGCTGTACTTGTGCGCATAGATGCGCACCTGTGCATCTGCGCACGCATGTACGCACTTGTACATGTGCGCGCGAAGGTGCGCACTCGTGTATGTGTTTCTATATATGTGTAACGATTCAAATCTCGCGATATTTTTTAGGCTACCTAATACGTATCCATGTTCTCGAACCTTCATACGATTTAAGAGGCTATTAACGTAAATTGTTTCACGAGCCACGAATGAAATTGAACACAATTGCGAGCCTCACTTCTCGGTACTCCATTTCCATAATTCTTTCCGCAATTTCACTTCTATCTCACGATGTAATCCTTTCTAAACGATAGCTCGAATTTCATGATACTTTTTTTATTCCACCAAACGTCTTTCCACGTTCCAAACCACATATGATTAAAGAGGCCGTTAATGTAAATTATTTCAGGGCCCAGAGGCATCGTAAAGGGAAAATGGAAGGGCGCGCGATATTTCTGTCGAGAGTAATGTATCGAAGTGGCTGTGAGATATAACGCGATGCGATACGCGACGTGACATATTCGGCTCTCGGCTCGACCAAAATATCGATCTCCTTCTTGTCTTTTTTTTTTTTGCGACCAGCGTAAATAATCACCGAGCGTTTACCTCGGATGAAAAAGAAGGACAACGCCCATATTCCAAGATCGAATCTCCGAGGATTAATACTCGGCATCGATCTAGCGTAATTCGAGGAAAAAAATTCGAGGACCAATTAAGGATAAACGCGTGTATCGAAGAGCGAAAAAAATCAGCTATTAAAACCCGATCGTTCCGAAAGCTCGCAATTATATTCCTCGGTCAATATTTAATAATGCGAAATTCGACGAGGCATGCCGGAAACGCTCATAACCGACCTCTTTCTGGAAAATTCAAACGGACGTAAAACCTCGCTCCTTCTTCTCGCCCTTAAGCAGAGGACTTTTTTAATATTCATCTTCCGGAGAACTTTGTCCGTGTCACTGGGTATTCCTGTCCTCCACTTCGGTCCACTTTTTGGATACGCGCCTGTACCGCTGGGAAATCAATACCTTCCAATTTGGCATGTCCTGAGACTTTCGGATTTCTCGCGGGAGCGATCGTTGTAACGGCTCGAAGAAGTGAAAGAGCCGCTTTCAATCGCCGATTTAAAGGTACGACAGTGCGTATATATCACTCTCCGCGAATCCGCGCGCGAACAGCCAGCCCGGAAGCGACTCATTTTTCCAGGCCCGAAAACAAGGAGCGCTGGAATCGATTCGATCGGTAGAATCGAATCTTCGTATCTGGAATTATTTGTATGGCAGGAGGAGTAATCCGCACGTAATGCTCCTTTGCTAATCATCAAGTGCGATATAGTACGAAATAGTGGATTCTAAAGTCGAGCCCGTATTTAAAGCTGTGATGCGAATGGATTAATGCGGATACTTTGGTTAAATCGATTGAGAAGTGAACATTTCTAATGAAAAGATCGAATTTATATCTTCAGTTTTTTCATCGTCGCGATTTCAAAGACAACTGCTTCGAGTTTTAATATGAAGTTTTTTTAAAAAAACAGATTTTATTTTTTCATAAACGCATATTTCTTTATAATCATCTATTTAATCGTGTCTATCATATTGAAATAAACCAGTAGTATAGATTTCGATTACTGTTTTATATTACTATTTTTTTGTTTACTTAATTATTTTATATTACTATTTTGTCGTTTTATATCGTTTCGTTACTCATCTCTCACTTCTCCTTCCACATAATGGAATATCGTCGAGACCGTCCTTCCACTCTGGCCGCCGCGGTTCTTGAGTCAGGAAATAAAGGGAGTAATCGCGATTCCACGATGTTGTTACTCTGGAGCGCACGACGAGGAGCTACGAATCGCGGATTTTCGCCGACTTCCGGTCCAAAAAGTAGCTCCTCCGTCGGTACGAAGCCGCCCCGCCGTGCCATATTAAATCACGAAGGCTGGTTGTCGTCGGGAATCCTCGAATCGCGGAAGCTCCTCCTCTCAATGGGAAATTATTGCGAGCCAACCGACTTTTTCCTCCTCTGGGCTCAAGATCGCGGCCAATATGACGCTCGTAAAGGCCACTTTTGACCTTTAATCATCGTACCCTCAAATAACGGTCGAATCACGACTCCTTCCTGGTAACTCTCCCGCTTACCTCCAACAATCGCAAACACGACTCCATATAATATAAGGATATATTATAATATATCGATAGCAATATTAATTCTTTGCTCCTTACAACTTCCTAGAAACTTGATCACTTCCTCCATCAATCGCATACGCGACTCCTTATAATATAAGGATATATTATAATACAACGATAACAACATCAATTCCTCGCTCCTTACAAAGCACGAAATATACATTTCGACGCGGACCAAATTCTGTGCCGACACATACCCCGTTCGAATATCTAATAAAATTATACGCGGTAACATAGCCCGAGGTACAGACGCGAGGATCATCCAGAAACGCTTCCGTAAGACAATGCAAAGGTTATGTCCCTTCAAGAGGGACGACGAGAGAGGGTTGAAAAAGAAGGAAGAACCCCCCCCCCCCACGGACATCGAAAGGACGAGGTCGATAAGTCGATGCTGCTTTCCAGATGGATTCGGCCTGCAGTCCTCCTGGTTAAGGAGGGGAAGGGGAAAAAAATGCTGAAGGAGAAAGAGAAAGAGGAAGAGAGCGCGCGAGCAGGAGAGAGACGGAAGAAAAATCGAGCGGACGAGTGAGCGAGCGAAAGAGAGAAATGGAAGGGGGGAAGGGAGGGGGGGGGGAGAAATGCATGACCGTCAGGCGATCCACGCGAAGCGACTCGCTCGTAATCCCGCAAAACCCCGTGGATAATCCAGTATACGGCGGAGAAACGGCGCCGGCTGGCTGATCGAACCTTTTATCCGTTTCACCGCCGCCACCGCCATTTACGTGTCTGCCCATTTCGCCTTATCTCGGCACCGCCTCGTCCTCCTGACCCCCGCGGTTAAATGTCGATCCACTGTCGCGTTATCGGCCCTACCCTTTTTCCAAAGAGGGACAGAGAGAGGGAGAGAAATAGAGAGAGAGAGAGAGAGAGAGAGAGAGAGAGAGAGAGAGAGAGAGAGAGGTGGGAGCAGTTTATCGGCAGGGACACGAGTCGCGGAAATCCGCGATGTGTCTACTTCGAAATCGATTATCCAGCGGCTGAATAATTTCGAGGCTCGACGGGAGGACGTTTAACGCCCTTGCTACTTAAATCTAGGGAATCGACGTTTGTTCGAATCGAGTGCGTCCAAGATACAGATACAGTCCAAGATACACATACAGTCCAAGACGAGGCTGATTTCAATCTCGAGCATGGAAGATCATCGAGGAGCCTCGATACTCCAACTTCGCATTCGCAATATTATTTTCTATGGAGATACTCGAAATAATTTCGACGCCGATGCTCTCTCTCTCTCTCTCTCTCTCTCTCTCGAAACAATCCCACGCTTCTCGCGCGGCGTTAATGAAGAGTAAACAGGCGCATGATGTTTGCGCGTCACGTGGAGAGCAACGATTACCATGTTTCCGTGATCACCGCAGTCGGGGCCGCTCGTTAATGCCGGGCCCGTACGTCAGAGCTATTACGACGAAGTAATATCGATCCATCCTTTAAGGTGGTTAGACACTGCTAAGGTCAGCCCCCGCGAATTAACGGCGGCCGGGGATAATAACAGCCCGAGTGCGGGGATCGGCGCTAATTGCGAGGAAAACGACGGTTGGTTACACTCGCGTTTCGTTGGACTCGAAAGGAATGTTTGTGTTTCCTCGTATCCCTTCGCGGAACGCCCGGCCAGCAAGCGGGGGCGTTTACTTAAGCTGTAAAGAAAATTGCCCCCCAGAAAGTGCACTGACATCCTGCATCGGAATTATCCGAACCTCCCACGGGAGCGAGGAACCTCGCTAACGAGAAAAGTTGCTTCCGCGTAGGAATTTAATGATAAACTCGAAGGAACACGGAGGTAAATTCTGAGTTAAAAATGGCCGAAAGACACGCTCGCAATGGGATGAGCGCTTCGGTGTGTCGCTTATATCGGAGGATAGGCAGCCCCTGAATTATCGTGAATCGTGACAGAAGTAACACTCTAAGTGGCGCGCTTTGAATGTACGAGGGAATGGCGCGATTGGACGCGTAAAACGTTTTATGAAACTCGATGTGGAAACATCGGTTGGTTAAGCCGGGGTTTAAATAGGATATTTGTGCTCCTCGAGGGTTTCTTTTTTCTTTCCTCTTTTTTTATTCCTCTTTCCTCTCCTTTTTTTCCGCGCGAAGCAGTCGGCGAGCATGGAAACGGGCCAAGATTGGCCACGATGAGGAGAAAAAATATTGGTTAGCGACGTTTACCTTTCGTCTGATCCTCTTTGCGGTTTGTTCTTCATCCACCTCCTCCTCCTTTTTTCCCCTCCGCGAGATTACGGTTTGCCCAGGATATTCCTCACGCCTCGCGTGTTTCGTACGTCCCGGTGTGTCGAAGGAAATTGTGTTAATCAAACACCCGCCGCCGGATAATCGCGCTCTTGTTAACCAAACGCGGAAATAATCTCCTGATTTCACTCGGATCAAAAATCAGAAGGGCGGAATCAAATTATCCCGCGCAATTGCGCCGGTTAAACGAGCGACTTTCCTGCTGCTCGCGGGCGCAACAAATTTCCACGGAGGTAATAATCGAGGTTGGAGGACCGTTAAGTCCCGATCGGAGATGAATTCCTTATGAATAAAGGAGGAGGAGGAAAGCTTTGCGCGCTGATCGCGAGATAAATCTCTAACCCGACGCCGCCATTTCTCCACCATATGCAGGCATTTCTCGCGCGGAGAGGAAAAGGCTCTCTCCTCGAAGCGCGGCTTAAAAGCCGAGGTAGTGACCGTCTCTCGAAGCATATCGATAAGAAATCGCGCTTGGGGAAGAAACAGGGAGGCCTCTCTGCCCAGAAACGATGATCGTCGCTAAAGTGCAGAAGGAAGGAAAAAACGAAAAAAGAAAAAAAAAAGAAAGGAAGTAAAGAAGAGAGAAAAACCAAAATAAAATTCCCAGCTGAGTGGCGCCCTTCTATTGGCCGCGTTTATCGTCCTCCTGGCTGCGAAAAAGGGGATTTGCGGAGGCGGAAGGGACAAAACGACGGAAGTACCGGGCGAAGCGTATCCCGATGTAAGATTTCCCGGAGACAAAACCTCCTGGCGGAGCACCTGCGACAAATTATAGCCGCAGGAACATTCCTATCGACGCCGGTGCCATATTGTCCTCCCGCGACAAATCTATCCGGATTATTCCGGGAAAATTCAGGGCCGCGCAATATCCCGGGTATTTATTAAAGGCGCCCACCGCCGCCGGCCTGAGATTAATAGTTCCCCGCCGCCTATCGACAGATCGTCCTGACGAGGGGCTAATTACTCGAGGAAGAAGTGCGAAAACCGTTTGCTCTTTACACCTCCGTGACGTCCTCTCCATTAACCCCCGGCTATCCTGGGATACCGGGTTTCTTTGGGCCGCCTAATGTATCCCTCGAAGCCGACGAAAAAGGGAAATCTTGCGGGTTGTTGCTGTCGATTGTGGGCGAAATGCCTGGAATGGACGCTCGAGGGATCGGGAGCTGGTGATGAAGTAACGTTTGTTTAACCAGAGGTCTTGCTCAAATATCTTTTCTTGCTGAGTCGTGTATGTGTGTATAAGTTAAATGGCCTTAGAGAGCGGCTGTTAGCTAAGACCATTTAATTTATATATTACGTATTATATAACGTGAGTTTAATTTCTCTTTACTATATTTTATACACATAAATAAATTTATTGTATTTTATAATATAAAGAGAAATGAAACTAAGGTTATATAATATATAAGTTAAATGGTCTATATTATATTGTTATATAATTATTTCACGTATTGAGATTCCATACAGTTTGCGTACGAAATAAATTGTTATAGTTGAGTTATTTTGATAAAAGTGTGTCGCGAGAGAGTTATTTTTCCTTCGTTCATTTTTTCGAAGATGGACAGTGTGGAGGTAACGAGAGGATTGTTGGCGGTGATGTTTGAAATATTTTCTTAGCGCGTCTAGGAGTGTGCGTAATGAAATGACGGATTTCTTTTCTCTCTGTACCGTGTACGTTTTAAAGCTTTTTGTCGAGAAGCCTTCGCGGCTCGTTGCGTTGGACGGACGTTTATACAATAGTTTTTTTTTTCATTGCATTCGGATGAATATTGACGTTCCTATCTTCTCCACACTTTTATTATTTCTTGCTCTCAAAAGCTTTTCCCTCCGACGGACTTCCGCGTTAACGACACTCACTCGCGAGCGAATTAATCGACAGTTGACGTTACTGCCGGCATTGGCACCCTTCAACCGGTATTGCAAAAATAATTTTTCCTGTTCCGCCACTCGCGGCACAAAGCGTGTCGATATTCCTCTACAACATAATTCTCTAAACGCGATTTCGCAAATCGGGATGTCAATGGAAAAGGAAGGAGCAAGCGAGCATTCTTTCGAGCACTTCATTGATTTTACAAAACAGTCTTTAATACGATACTAAGAAAAAAAGCAATTTTTATTCAAGCATTGATTCTCATTACAAACTTAACTCTTCATAATAAACGCAAATCGAAACGATAAAATTTATCACCATCATCATTAATATAGCTTATATTTAAAACATTTCATTAATCATTAATTCTTCTCGCATCGACCGACATACATCGTTGACTCATTTACTCGATTAACAAAAAACGATCGCCCAATCACACTTTTATTTATCGACCAATAAGACGAATTCCGGAATAAAAGGAGTCGCTCGACAGAGGGCTAATTCGACAAAGCCGAAGGAGAAGAGCGGTCCGCGCATGACTCAGGGCGCAAAAGTGCCAAAAAGAAAATCCCCAGTGGCAGGACCACCTAGCAGCGCGGTGGCATTCCCCGAGGAATGTCTCACCTCGCTTCTTAAACTGTCCACGGAACGTTTATGCGGTCCACCCTGTTTCGTTGCCACGGAACCCAATGTCAGGATCTTAAGCCCCCGAAAAGAGGCTTATTCTGATTGACGGCCAAGTCGTTTCCAAACTCACCGGATTGACGGTTTACACGGCCATTCCTCGCATATTAGCCGCACCGACATCCGCCAGTTGAACCGCCTTCGGCTGTTCGTATTCGAAATGGAAACTGCGACTAATCCCGCTGGCCAAGTTCGAATTTCTCGAATTCCCCAAGGAGGAAACGACTCTCGCGGTCTCGATTAACGCTTCGTTGATTGGTTAAACTCTCGACGCGTCATTGGCCAGGCGAATGTTATTAATTGGAAGTTGAAATATTTCGCGAGCGTCATCGAAGGATCATCGATCACCAGCCTTTTGTTATGCATTATCGATGTTGGTTTTCAAGCGTCAAGATCGAGGAAATAATTGATCAGTGCAAAAAGTTTGTCTTAGGATCGTTTGAGAATAGTGGAAGTATATAATCGGAACGACAAGGATTGAGGTTAGGAAAACTGCACGAACCTTATAACGGATAAAGTATGTATTATACCTAAAAGTATAATTTCACTTATCAATGTGTATTGTCGCAGAAATGTTTTTTCCTATTTTCTATATGTTACAAGGAGAGAAAGCACGGATTTCCGCGATTCACGCGCGTTAACTTTAATAAGAAGTTCTCGAGCAAGAGCGTGTGCGCGCGCAGCACGAAAATACTGTTTCCATGCGATCTCGATCAGATCAGCGCAGTGAAGCTAAGCGTGGATGAGTGAAAGTGAAGAGGTGGTGGCGGCCTGTCTCGTGATTAGAAGGCGGCGTATTCGTCTGTGCGCAAATGGTGCATGAGCGATACCCCGTTTCTCACTCGAACAGCGAATTACATAACGCGGTTACCTCGTATTACGGGATAAATCCGTTAGAGCTATGACGACACGCCATTAAGTGGATCGAGCAAAGAGGTACGGATCGAGAAGCTTTCTCCGGCCGTTATGTCTAACGGACTTAAGGCGCTTATGAAATATTCTCGATCTCGCGGTGATCCATCGCCGCTGCGTTGCATAATCCGTGCATTCCGACGAGAGCAATAAAGTTTAAATCATTGTTTCGTGCCGACTGCGATACGATCGATCTTTAGGAAACGATAAGGCAGTGTTTTAATCTAAAACGAATCAGCTTGTTTATATAATCCCTCCTGGCTCAACTTACTTTTCCATTGGCCTCACTTGTAGAGGATACCCAAGATAAGCGATTTATGCATGGAGGCGGAGGAATTCTTGACCAGGACTTTTCGAGCAGAATTTCGGATGAGAAACGTCGGACGAAGTTTTAGGACACGTGAGTCATGCGACGTATCAGAGCTCCGTGGCTTTATTAAAGTAAAATTAGATACGCGTCACGCCTACGGTGTTCATCGCTAAAACTGCATTCTATTATTTCGACTAAATTATACTTATTACAAGTATCCATAAAACAGCATGCACGAAGAGTAAGCGAATAGTTTCGATTAATGAATAATGCACGAGCTTCGAGAATATTTCCAAAATTACGAACGCCTCATTTTAATCTCATCCAGCATTGATACGTCAGTCTACCTACGGCCTAGGGATAAACATTAAATCGAGAATCGGTGTTAAGCTTCCTCAAATCCTCGTAATATCGAATTAATTAATTCAACAATACCGAGGTTACGTTCTTCAATCGTTACTTTCATGAAATCTGTCGCATGCCTTCGTTAAGGCACACTGCGAACCGCGGTTATAAAGCCTGTCCGGGTTATAGTAATTGCATAACCGTGGAGTTTGCGGTTACACGTAGAGGCGGCGCATTGTTACTCTAATTACGAGCCGCAAGTTCTGCCCTAGCAAAAGCCCCGGGACGAGGATGGTGAACTGAAACGAGACCGGCACCGGTTTTGCGCTGAAGTTCGAATCCTCTCTGGCGTAAACGCTCGTTATCTCTGATCTGGTATCAACGCCTTGCGAGAGATTCTCGCGATACAAGTCGCCGACGTAGTTGGTAACCCGTGGCGCAAGCACCCGTAATGCTTGCATCGCGGCCGATAAGCGCCGACAGACTCTCGGACGGTCGTTAATTAAAACTCTATTTCGCACGATTATACGCGCAGCCCCCCCCCTCCCGTGGGTTATCGCTTTATTGATTTACCTCCACTTTTAGCAGCCTTCTGTAAACGGAAATTGCCTGTATAATGCGCGATCACTTCTGATCGTATGCGACGACGATCGTTCTTCTTGAGCACGAGTTACCCCAGCGGCCATCTTTCTTTTCTCACCGTTTTTCGGAATAATTAAAATAAGTAATGTTAGTTAATTGATTTATTTTTTGTCACTTATTTTACGTTATTACTTTGGTAATAACTAATTAAATAACGTGCTCGAGGCATCATTTTAATCTTAATAACTGTTGGTTATTGATTCAATTTGTATTTTGAATTGAGTAGTCACTTTTAATAATTGGCCACGCGCCAAGCGGGCAAATATTAGTCGGCCGAATGTCCAAGCTGCATGAGACGAAATTACGCATAGGTGTTGGATACGTTGGCTATGAATACGAGAATTATTTACTTGCCGATTAAACTATTTTGAGCTAGGTTAGGAGGACGTACTCCTTAATATTAGCGAATATTTTTTCGTTCTTCAAACTTTTTCTGGAATTTAATGATCGTTACTGAAATGGATGGAGTAGAGTGGAATTTTATCCGAAGGAAGTAGTGTCCTACATTTCGAGAGGATCGCCTATTTATAGTTGATCATAGTAAACATCAGCATCGGTGGTTCAGTGGTAGAATGCTCGCCTGCCACGCGGGCGGCCCGGGTTCGATTCCCGGCCGATGCAAAACCTTTTTTTTTGCTTTTCTTTTTACACTTTCTATTTTGCACAGATATTATGAATACTATATATATTTTCGTACTGCACGTTTAATATTAATATACACTTTGCAGACCTAATATTAGATGCAAAAGTATAAGACACATAGGCAAACGTAAATTTATTTGAAATAATCAGAGCTGTAAGTAATTGTTTCTACTTCTACATTTCTGCAAAAAAAAACCTGTTTTTGCAAATTTCAGTTGAATATTGATTATATATCAAATATATTTAGACCACGAAAATCTATTTTTTTTTCGTAATCCGTCATTTCTCCTGCGAGTTTTAGATTTAGTCGTGTCTATCTATAAATGTCCGTATACAATCTTTATTATTTCAGCACGATCTCTATACGCAGCAATAAAGTGAGAACGATATTTTATAGCCGTAATAATTTAACCACTTTATTGTCCCCTATAATACTAAAACAACAATTCCTAAGGTCTACAAACTTTTTATGGCAAGTAGCGAAAAAAATTTCCGTAAAAAAATTCTGTGCAAATTATTACACGCTAATTTGATCGTAGTATTATAAACGTTAATATCAACGATTTTAGTTTCTTCAATCCGCGAAATTATTACACACTAAAGGTTGAAGTATAAGCATCGGTGGTTCAGTGGTAGAATGCTCGCCTGCCACGCGGGCGGCCCGGGTTCGATTCCCGGCCGATGCAATTTAATATTTTATTCTTTATTACAATTACACCCGCCATTTCTTTTTTTTAACCACGATCCAAATACATACTTAACCTAATTCTAACAATTTTCTTTTTTATAAAAAAAAAAAAAAAGAGACTATATGGTACATATGTAATATAGAAATATTTCACTCGCTTTAGTCCTCGGTATCAAATAGTATACTTAGTCTATATCACTATCCTCGACCTTTCTAGCATATCCCATGTTATTTAAACTATACTCTGAATATTTGTATATATATGTATATAAAAAAAAAACATTTTTAATACTCCGCTTTCTCTATTTCACCAATTATTTTCCTCTGTTCAGAAACCCATAACAAACCAAGCACGCAATCGAAACATTACTTCGAAAGCGTCGTAGCATTAAAATCTGGAAAACACGCAGGATATATTATAGATCGCACAGTTTCCCCGATTCGAGTCTACGTAATAACAGAAAATATTGCAGGCCTCATCTCGCCTGGCAGTAAAATAAAACGTAAGAGCGAGGCGCCGCATTGTCGTTGGGCACAAGGCGGCATTTCAGCGTGACATAATTTGCCACGTAGTAATCGGCCGTGAAACCAGAGACTCAGGGGTTAACGCACGCCTCTCCTCCCCTCCTCGCCCTGGCTTTCTTTCGCAAGCCACCACCAGGGTTACCGGGTGCGTCGAACCTAAAAGGAACGCGCGGCCTCGAGCTCTTCAAAGTAATTTTTCCCGCGCGAAATTCCCAGGGAAATGAAATGACCTCCTCCCGAAACAGACCTGGAGGCGCTTTCGCACTCGATGCAGCGAGCGCGAGGCCGTAATCACGGTTTAACCTGGAGTTCAGAGTTTGCCGATTTTTCATGAAACGAATACCATAATTGAACCATTACCTCATTTCCATCCTACACGATAAAACAGAAAATCCGCAGACTCTCCTCCATTAAACACTTCTAAACTCGATCACTAAACTCCCGTCAGAAAATATCCGAACCTTAAAATTGATTAAATATAAAACAAACAGTAAGTACAACAAGCCACCATCAAGCTTCCATCGATTATTCTCTATGAAAACAAAGCTCAAAGCTCGAAAGCGGTGCAATCCACAAATATCGAACGAAGAAGTCCCTTCTCGAACATCAACATTTATCCCCAAGACTTAATAATGCACGGTACTTGATCGAAGCCCATCTTCCTTTGTCCAAGATACGATCCCCCTTCCAGGGCAACAAGGATACTCAGGTTCCAAAGCAGCGCGAAGAAACCGAGGGGAATCTTCTAGAGCGCTGACTTCTTCAATTAGGAGAGGGTGAGAGGGGGGGGGGGGGGGGGACAAATTTATCGACGGTGGAGGCTTTAACCCGTCAATTAATTCCCGATTGGCGGGATGAGATCCAACGACGGAACTGATCAGATATCCTCAGCGCTCGGCTGATCCACGAGCAGGATGCCGCTTAATTACGTAACTAAGCGGCAAAGCGGCTCGGCCGCGTTAACGAGCGAGGAACGAGGAGTTAACGACGTCAGATAGCGTCGCGGTGTAAACAAACTTATCGATACCCAGTCGAGAGATCGATGGTAAATGGTGCGTCTATTCGGCGAGGGATCCCGAGAGCATGAAATCGTCGGATTAACGGCCAATTATCATCGCCATTCTCCTCGCTTCGCTTTAAAAATCGCGTTCACGGCCACTGTCTGCCGCTGATTTAGACGCGATCTGCTCATACTGTGTGATCATTGGGTTATTTTTCCATACGTCTACAGGATCTGTAGGCTGCTCATTAGGGGAGTTCGTACTGCAGGTTGGTGCTTTGTCATAACTGCGTTTACGTCATATATCTTATTTGATTATTATTATTTTTTTCAATAATTTTCACTCTTGTAATTCTTACTTTTAATAATTTCATCATGAATTTGATTAGATAATAAATAAATAATAATCGATTATTAAATAATTTTATCATTATTTTTATTAATTCATGCTTTTAATAATTTTATTATTATTTTTGTCAAATAATAAATGAACGATAATAAATTATAAAATCATTTTATCATTATTTTTATTAAGTCTTACTTTTAATCACGTTTCAGCTTGTTCAAGTCAACTCGTATGTTATATAACTCTAACATAATCATGACATTTCCACGCTGACGCGACGTTACACGAGAATCGATATTTATGGACATAGACGCTATGACATTCACAGTGGACGACCAGTAAAATCCGATATTCCCCCCGACCGAGGTAAAAACGTGTCTCATTACACTTCGTACGTCACGATTGTTTTAAACTTCTCTTTACAGCTCCATAAAACTCTCGCTGTCGCCAAAACGCGTTTATCCAACCTGGCACCGGTTTTCCTTCCAAGGTCGCACATTCTTCCAAGCCTGGCAAACAAAATCTGAAAACAACCAACTCGCTTCTTTGCCTAAAATTCGCCTAATAATTAGCCTAAAAACATTGACAGGAGCGCGATGTGAAATATTTCGCACTCCTACCAGCGTTTTCAAATAAATTCGATTCCCGCTGCGCAAAAAAACCGGTCGCTGGGAAAACCTGGCTTTGGATAGCGATCACTGACGTCAAGTTCCAGGGACAGGAACCGGAAGTGCGCAATTAACCTTAGCGACAATGCCGCGGTTTTCCAGAGAATCGTTTTCGCTCCGTCCGTCAGCAAAGTCAACCGCGGAAGCGCAAACTCGTGGGCCGCGTCCTGGCCCATTAATCGGCGCTAGGAGGGCGGAAAGGGGGCGGTGGAGGAGGAGGGGGTGGGGGGCGTGACGCGCGAGGAAAAGGGCTGCGTAAGTTTAAAGCGTTTAACAAGATCCCGCGGTGAATGGCAAACGACCCTCGGCTTTGTGCCGATCGTCTAATGCTAATACCGGCTTTTGCCCGCTGATGGACCGCCTTTATCGTGGCCGATTGATCCGACATGAAAACAAGCCCTTCGACGATCGCTTCAAAAAGTCCCCCCGCTATTCTGGCGAGTGATACTCGACTTTCGTCTCGAGGATGCGGGGGAATTTTAAGTCGAGCGCGGATCGAATCGTTACTCTAAATATCATCGATAGAGAGGTAAGGAGAGAATAGAAACTGGGATATGGACTTTATAAGCTTTATTAGCTCCTTTTTTGTACTGTCTGTTTAATTTGATTAATTTTCTATTTTTAAGTGCTTCGAAATGTTTTGTCTTCTACGGAATAGCAATGCTTCTTAGATAATTTCGCGGCATATCTCGACTGGAAGCTTGCTGATACATAAATTGGGATAATACTTACGTGTGTTTATTGGTGGAAGTACGATGAAATAGCTCTATGTATATATAGATATTTAGTTTCATTTGAGTTTTATATAAAGCAGTTCGAATTATATATCGATGCAGGCACAAAATTTTGCTTTGTTCGTATTAGAAATCTTGCTCGGCTTTATATTAAAGAATGCTTCACGATCATTCAGGTATCTTTGTATACTATCGTTCGTTATTTTTAATTATAAGCAGTGTTAAAACAATTTCTTTTATATTCTCGAGGAAATCATCGTGGCATAACCAAGATCCCCTCGCGACACATTAGCGATTGCACAGTACTCTTTTAAATAACGCGCTCGATGAAAAGTGCGGCCCCCTCCACTTTTGAAATTGTTTATTGCCTTTAGCGATAAAAAGAGGCGAGTCTTCCGAGGCTTGCTTCAGAATCGCGTAAAAAAGGACCGCGCGGAATGGGAGTCAGGCGCAGTGGCTAAAAGGTATTTCATAAAAATTGCGGAGGCACTCGATTTAATTATCCGCCGGCCGTCCTGAAACTGGCCCAGGATATTCAGACGGTCTGAATCCGGCTTTGTCCTCGATTAAATTAATTCCCCGGCTCCCGCGAATCCGACCGGCAAATTTATCATAATTTTACGCCGGAATCCGGCCGTAGACGAACCTGAATATCTCTATGTGCACAGGGATGCATTAAGCGGATGATAAATTAAAAGCTGCTTGTAACCGGACCCGTGGATTCGTATCTTTCGAGCGCTAATCGCGTTAACACGAGAGTACAGGCTCTAGGAAGTTCTGGAAACTCTCGCGGTACCACGGAACTTTCTTCGTGCTCGAAATGATGAAAACGTTTCTTGAGGTTAGACATTACATATATATATAGGGCAAACCGTCGAGAGGAATTTTCCTGCATACCGCCGCATTAATAACGATATATCAATGTACCAAAGTGAGACTGCTAATCACTATAACAGTTCTTATAAACGAGTTTCCCCCAACATCGTACTAAATACGAGTTCATAACTTTTCTCAAGGATTCATGCAAAAGCGCGTGTTGATAAACGAGATCAACATGATAATTAATCTCTGGAAGAAGTAATCATGAAATAATCTCTAGATGAATAATGCCTAAATATCAACCGAGAAAATATCCTGAGATTTATTTTATATGATCAGGATATCGAGGTTCGCCTTGCAAGGCGAAGAAACTGTGTTCAATATCAAGAAGAAGGAGTCGAGAGGCTCGAAGCGCGGGGGAGGGGGAGGTTCCTCGCCGGAAAGAAGCCTGAAGATCCCTGGCGCGATGCGCGTAAGTTATCGAGGATAACAATGCAAGAAGGTGTACCGGATGTGCTGGATACGCCTACCTTTAGCCACTCGCAAAGCCTCCAACTCCGTAATCCACTTGGCAAGTTGCGACTCTTCCGCAACGATGTTTCAAACTGGATATCATCGGTCCACTTTCCGTGTAAACCTGTACCGCGTATACCATCGAAGTCTTTTGAGACGATCTACGGCCGCCCTATCGGCCGGGGATCGTAGATATTAAGGAAGCTTTACGACGCGGGAAAAGTTCGAAGGAAAATTTCAGGGAGATATAAATCTGCGTTCCTGGTTACGCCCAAGAATTCCATCGTCATTCTGAGGGAATCGAATAGGACGTTCGCCTTAAAGGAATCGCTTTAAAGTGAATCCTTATTAATCACTTTGCTTGGTGGCTGTATTATATAAGCGTTATGAATTAAAGTTATATTCGCGTTATAAATTAAATTTGACTCGAGGTCCAGCTAGCACAATTTTTTTCCACGGCTTTTTTCAATGACGTGGCTTATTCACCACTTTATATAAATTTATTATATATATTTTATATATATATGTGTGTGTGTGTGTGTGTGTGTGTTTTTCATTTCAAGTTGATTCTTAAAACATTTTTAAATTTTAATCATCGTAGCCGTGTAGAGTGTTTCAAGTCTTCCTCGCAAGGCAATGTCGTGCTGTCGGCTGAAATTCAGATTCCACAAAGCCAGATGCAGAATTTAAAATAAAAATTATTAGGAACGGTGTGCGAATCAACTGCTCGTTATTGATCAACATAACACACGCACGTTGTTATAAATGAAAATTCAATCGAGTTGCATCGTTCTCTTCGATAAAACATGCTCATTGCATACGATGCGAACAATGAGCGAAAAAAGTGGGTATTTCGGTGAAATGGAAAATATCCCGTGACCGAGATTAGCGGAGTCGTATTCCTCCATTTCTGCGTGCACTTTCCACGGCTGCGTAACGACCCTCTACCTCCTCGTCGCACTTAATTTTCTCCAGGAAATATTACACCGGTTAATACACTCCGGCGCATCCACGCGCATTAGGTCAATCGGCATAATATTGCTGGAAACGCTAATGGATCGATCAAACGCGTCGACCACGTGATCATTCGTGACTGTAGCCAAAGAATTTTGTATTCGACTCTCTTCCATTACAAAGATCACGTGGAAGTTCTGAATGCGTGCATTTTTCCTCCTACGCGGTTATAATTTTATTATCAAGCCTGGTTGGAAAATCGTTTAATTTATCTTAGTAAATTTGCATCTATATCGATGATTACTTAAAACGAAATTAAATACACGAACAATGGCCAATCAAAATATACAGTACTTCTTTAGTTAATTAATCATTAAGTATTTCTTATAACACCTAGAATATAAGATAGTTATATATGTTTCTCGAATTTAGCAAACTGCACGTATCGCAATAGTAATTAATCAAGAATTACCTGTTTCAGGGTAATAATATAAATGTTCATATTAAAAATGTTCATATTCAGGGCAATAAACGTTCACATTCACCGCCTGGTCTACGGTTAACATACGCGAACCGGGGGGAGCTTATTGGATTGGCTGGTGGGATAGGATTTTTGCGACGGTTTCCTGCATATCCGGAGAAAGGCGCTCCTCAAACGAGTCCCAGCGAGAGTCGAATCGTCAAGGAAGCCACTACAGCTTCAGCTGGCGTTAATCACCGGATTACGTTTTACGCCGACGTCAACCTGCACCGCGTGCACATTTGCATCTTTATCGTCATAATCGGCCCCAGCCAGTGCCTACTTCCTGCACTCGCTCGGAATATTCGACGAGCCGCAGAGAGCGGCGCCTCGCGACTGCGCGAATTTAATTCCCAAACATCCCTCGCGCCCCGCGAGCATCGATATTCCGCCTTGGAAATCCGACGCGCGCTATCTTTCTCATCCCAGCGTGAGGGAAAAACAAGTGCCTCCTCGAAAAGTAATACGAACACCTGGAAACATTGTGGAAACGTCCTGGGGAAAATATTCGAGCGGGAAGTTGACGCGATCGACGTCGAATAACGGGCGCGAATTCGAGGGGAATTGGGGTGAGTGTAATTGAATGGGGAATTAAGCGGGAATAAAACGTGACCGCGTCAAAAGGATATTATCGATGCATAAACGTACGTACTGGGTATGCAGGCCCGCCCGCGAGACGTGATATTTTAGGCAAATTTGCGGGAATATTGCGCGCACGGGCGGAGGGAGCCCGGAGCAAAGTAAAATATGGCTTATTGGCTGATCTTGAAAGGGAGGCACGGGAGAAGCAACAGCGGCCCGGCATCGTACTTCATGCACGAGCATCGACTTTATGCGGTACGAAGTACCTCTCGGGGCAAACTATACGTAAGTACCAGGCCTTTGGGCCACGGAGCTGCTTTTAAGGTACCCAAGAGCTCCTAGTTGCAACATGCATGTCACCAACAAAAATCCCGGCGAACGCTGGGACTAAAGTTCTCGAATTTCCGGGACACTCCGCGGATGCTGAACCGCGATGGAGTGGTGGCTCTCGTCGAAAGCAAACCGAAGGCGAACGTGGCTCCAACCTTGGCTTCCCAAGTAACGCGACGTCTGCCTCGATTTTGCGTTAACGTGGAAGAAAAAGCTTCTGCCAATACTGAGAAGACCTTCGACCATCACCGCTCGAACTCTCTTTGTAATTGTATACTCGAGGAATATTCGAAAGTAGTGGAAATTAATTCCTAGCTTTACTTGCTCGCTTCTTTCTGATATTATAACACGAGATAATGATTAAAGTAAGCATCTCATCAGCAATTAAATCGACATATACACGCGAAAAAACATAATTTGATCCCTGTTGGTAAGTAAATTAAAGGGACAATAAGTAATAATTCAATCGAATTTCGAAAAAAGAAAAGCCGTGTAGGTAAATAAAGGTATAAATAAACTTAAGAAGAGCAGATGTAGAATTATTACAAGCAAAGCGATCCCTATTATAACCGCTATCCTACCTCAGAACATCCCAGAGGAACGCGAATTTCTATTAATAAAAGCAAATCAAACATGGCAAACCTATAATCCCCCCAGTCGTCCTACCATACTTCATTCTCCCCGAAGAAAGTTTCTCCATGCAGAGTCACAGATCAAAGTAAGCACTCCCCGATTCTTACGCGCTCGGATATAACGTGGTTTCCTCTACAAAAGGCAAGCCGATCGAACAAGGTACACCTTTCCCACATTTCCACCCAACCTCCTCTATAACCCGTTTCGGCCCTCCAGATATCGAGCTCCTCGCACTTCCCCCCCCCCGCGATCCTTCGCTTCCTCTCCACCAAGGAGGAAGGAGGGGGGGGGGGGGAGAGAAAAGCGCGCGGCTTTGTCGTTGGACAATAAGATTCTGCGAGATGGAGAAGAGGGTGCTCCAGGAAAGTTCGTGGCACGAGGTCGAGGGTGGTAAGGGAAACGAGCAAGGGGGAAGGTGGGCCAGTATCGTGCGACAAGGATCCCGAGAAGGGCGGTCAAGCCGTGCTAACCGAAGGGAAAAGGAGGAGCCGCAGCCCGGCTTCCTTATTTCGTCCGGTTTCCTTTATCGCCGCCACCGAATCGGCTCGGATGATGAGTTTTCCCTTATTTGTTTCCGTCCAATAAGCGAAAAACGCGCGCCGCCCCTCCACCCGGCCCCTTTCGTCGTTTACCGAAAGAGGCCCCAGAAGACTTGTCCCGAATCCGCCTGAACAACCTCGTGCAACAATCACGCCTGCTATCCGGATACTCGTGGCTCCCGAGGAAATGAGGAAATACGAAGGAGGCGATAAAGTCTATCGCTGGAGTTCCTTCGTTATGTCGAGGAAAAAATTAAAGGCTCCCCCTGGATGGAAGGTTTATTCAAAATCCTCGAGTCCCTCTGATTAGCAAGGTTTCGCTATGCTCAGAGGTTATGTAAGCGAATCTGGATAATTGGACGAATAGAGAGATTGTGAGTAATCATAATGGTGTTATATATGAATCGAATCGCGTGCCAGGATTAATTCATATAGAAAAGCGATTGGATAATAAATACGTTAATACGAGCGTTGACAAGGATAGGTTTGTCGTCGGACCGACAAGGACCTTAGGCCTGTCATCGGTGTCCTCAACTCAGAATATTGTACGGCAATTATTACCTAAATATATTAGGTCGTCTCAAGAGTTTCCTTCGTCTTGTAAAGAAATAAGGGAATAAGGTCTTATAAGAAATAAGCACGACACTTCCACTTTTATATTATATTCTATCGAATTACATATATACAGCTAAAGAACGATATAAGGTAAAGACTATAACGTTTGACAGGTTAGGTTTCACGTTGGCAGAGACGCAGTAAGATGGCGCAAATGGCGGAGGACGCTTTTGCGACAAGCTGATATATTAATCTTCCCTCGAACCAAGGTAAGTCTTCGTATTTCAGCCACGTGGTCAGGATTTTCAGCCGTCCTGCTTCACTGGCAGTTTGCGGTCCAGCGGAAAGGGAGGCAGGACGAGGACCGCAAAGGGTTAATTCGAGGAAACTCGTCCACCCTGTTTACAAGGGGCAGGAGAAATCCGTGCGGCATCAGCACAATGGGATGCCGCGGTCGGGAGCCAATATTAAGTTTCCTCTCGCGTGCTCGCGGAGATTATGCAAGGGCGCTGTGCCGCCAAGCGGCTGCACGAGGCCGCCTGGGATTATACACGAGGGTGCAAATGCACGCTGGCACTTCGCCTCGCGTCCGCACGGCGTTGTATTCGACGCGGATCGGATTCTCGATTTTCCAGTCACGACGGAGAATTTTAACACTATTCCTACCACAACCGATCGGCGATTTCTTTGAAAAACTGTAGAACTTTGAGACGCGATCGCTTCTGACATTTTCCATGATTTTCTTGCAGCCTACGAATCGATAAATTGATCTGCTGATATTTTTCGTTCGCCCTCTTTTTTTTAAGGATACATTTAGTACACCTAAATATATCTTGAAAATTGCTGGTAGGAATAGCGTTAACATCAAAGCTATAGAATTAGTCGAAATGACTGATCAGTTTTTTCTTTTTCCTTCTTTTTTTAATAAAAATATCGATAGATCTGTTGACATCTCTTCTGAATCCTCTTTTTAAATTAAGCATTAAGGATATTTGTGTTATATATAAATATCTCCAGAAAGCGACTCTTGGGTTTAGTGTTGAACAAAGCAATTTTTGAACTCGATCTCAGTATTTCCACGAGACAATCGAATCTCGTATATATCACAAATATTGCATCAGTACCGATACAGATCGATGCTATCGAATGACATATAACGCTCGTAAATAATCAAAGTATACTTCAAATTAAAAAAGAATTGTACATTAAAAAAAAATTAATTTCAAAATCCGTATTCATCACGGAATTTTTTGCTCTTTGTAGTGAGTACCGAGCCTTACCTTCCTGACACCCCGTATATCGAGGAAATGAGTGGACGTATTCGTAAGAGGACTTCCGCATCAAGCTCGAAAAGTAGTTCAAATAATCAGGCGGGGCGAAATGTTAATAACAACCTGTCGAACTGTGTAGGAAGGAACCCACACGTACGTCGTTCCTTCTTGCTCTTTTTATCGCAGCCAAGGCGGTTACCGGTGCGTAAAATTAGACCTCGCAGCACTCGCTGGGGACTGGCCGGCTCATGATCCTGAGATTTCCCACGTGAGGTTAACTCACCGTATAGTACGGCTAACCACGCATTCAAGATTCTAAAGAACTTCTTTATTACACGCCCATCAAAATCATCCGCGGCCTTATTCGCCCGCTGCAAACAAATACAGCGTTGATCAACGTATTCATCGTTGAATATCAAACGGATTTTTCGTTTATCTATACGCGACAGAAATAGCTGCTCCTTTGAGAATCAACAGTTATCCTCGTGTACAGGTTTCTCGTATGAAATTCATCCTTTTGTAAAAGGAATTCATCTTTTTAACATTGTTTTCCAAAAGCGTGTATTTAATGTGAAAAACTTGTATAAAAAAGATCCATCCTCGTGAAGATACTATATTTCTCACAAATTTTAATATATGTTTTTAATATATTTTATTTAATATATATTTTAATATATTTTATTAATATATATTTTAATAGTACATGGACTCGAAGGCTCGAGACTCTTATAAAATATTATTTTTATCTAATTCTTAACGACTCTCAATCAACCCAGAACACAGAATTATATGCCCCGCCATCAGTCACGTTGACCAGCACCCTGATTCCAGTATCGAAATATTTTTTAGAAGTGGATGTACTCTTCCAACTTTCCCCGCTGAACTAAGAATTTCGAAGTAATTCGGCAACGACCTACAAGCCACTTCGCTCGCGTACCTTTACGCGCCTGAAACTGGCCGGGACTGATCCTGAGATTTCCCACGTGAGATTAAGTCGCTTTACGGTACGGTTAACCTCCCGTGGAACTTCCTACCTTCCACCCCTGGCCATCAAATCTCGAGTTTCTCCTCCCTTTTTTTCCTCCCCGCTTCTCCTTTCCTCGTCCAGAAGCCGCGGGATAAACAGCCGCGGGGATCGCGACGGAAGTATCGAATTAAAAGCGCGCCAAACGCAAGGGGGCGGCCATGATTGTTTTTCATCCTTCTCCCCGCATAATTCTGGGCAGCGGGTGTCGGAGATAAATGAAAAAGATTTGGCCGCGAATCTCGAGAGGGGAGAGGGGATTTTTATGAATGAACCTTTTAAATTAATGGCGCCAACCACTTCTCTCTCTCTCTATCTCTCTCTATCTTTCACTCTCCCTATCTCTATCTCTCTCTTACACACTGACCGTCTGCCGCTGCCTTCGTCCATCTCTCTCGCTCCACCGCGAAACGAAACCTCGCGCTAACCACGTTTCTGTGTATCGCCTTAATTAACTTTAACATCGTACCGGCCGAAGCAGCTTTTCCTGTTCCCCGCAAGAAATCGCCCGGCCCCTCTTTGTTACCCCTTTTTTCCGACTACAGAGGATTCATTAGCGCAGCGTGGAATTTCAACCGTGCTTTCGCCATGGGATACGGCCACCTCGCGTTCTTTCGCCCCGTCGTTCAAACGCGGCGACTTACGGACGTACAGAAGCCTCGTAACGAAGCTTGTTTAAATTACGATTGGAGGACGTCAAAGGGCTGTCGTAAAACGTGACGATAAAATCCCAGGAAAGTCGGGGAAAAAGGCGGGCAGCGAGCTGATCGAGTCGTGTTAAATATGGATGATAATTCATAATTAAGAAAATTTGATGTCCGATAAGCGAATATGTTTATTGTATATAAGAATGTTGCTTGTAAGAAAATTTGATATCATATTATTATATATTATACAAATATCGTATAAATTAAAGTAGAAAATTAAAAAAACTAAATTACTTAAAAAACCAGTAAATCCCAGATAAGTACATAAGATATATTAATTTGTATCTATGTAGTAATTTAATATCTGAGAAAGGAGCATATTCGTTGTATATAATAATGTTGCTTATTATTGAAGAATGTTGCTCGATGTTGTACGAATAAAATTTTATGAAATACAGCGATACTTTCAGGCTTCTTATGGAGAAGTTTGAGTAAAGACTAGAGCGTTAGACCAACCTAAGACTATTAATACCCAGGATTTGAACCAGGAGAATACCGTGGGCGCAACCATTTCCAAATTTCAGCGCGAAGTTAGCGTAAAGGTGGTAAAATGCTGAAATGGGAAAACTTGGAAAAGCCGGGCCGGTGAAACTTTTATGGACTTTGGGCGATATCGCAGTTAAATGGATGTTTTGCTTTTGTTCAACACCAGCGGCAAATGGCAAATAAATATATCGTACCTCGTTTGTTTTTCGCAATTAGTGCAGCTCTTTCGAGAGCAGATCTCGTTAAGCACCGCCCTCCGCGATAATAAAGCGAGGGCCTTTAAAAATAGAACTTCGGGCTACTGATAAAACAAAAAAATCACTTCTACCCTATTTCCCTTCCGGCGCACGTACTCTGATTAAATAACTCGACAACAAATACGCCACGTTTTCAGCGGTACCATTAAAAGTTTCTTACAAAATCCATTAAATCCGAACCGCGCAATAAAAGTTTTATCAAAAACACACCCTTGATATTTATTTCCCCGCTCTTTATTATCCAACGGGTGTATGGAGGAAACGATTTGTCCACGTTCATTCTTCACTATAAACCATCGCATTTTTTTTAAATCTATAAATAAAAATCGACCACTTGAAGAAAAAAGTGACTCACATATCCCCGAAACGCAAATCACCTTAAAAAAACGTACTAAAATAAAAAACTAAAAAAAAACTAAAAAAACAGACAAGTACATAAAATATAAGCATATAAGATATCGATCCGTATAAACCTCGGTATACCCGCCAACAATTGTTCATTACTCCTCGACCATCGCTCATAATCTTCAACCTCGAACCAGCATCTTCAACCGCTCTAATGCGCGCCAAGTGAAAAATCCAACCAAACATATTTTCACGTGCGCGCGCAGATTTTCGCATTCTCCGAGCAATGTGCGTCGTGCGCCTCTCGAGAGGCGAGCATTCAGCGCCGAGCGAAAGGAATTAGTACGTTCCGATGCTTCCCACGTGGGATACGCATGCGACGCAGCCGTCTCGAATCGATAAACGCGTTCTCCCCGATTCTTTGCGACAGGTTCGCACGAGGCGGTGGAGGGGGGAGGAGGAGGGACGGGGGAGGGGGGAGACTGACAGACGTGCCAATTCCGAGCCGCGATTACTGCGAGATCACACACGACTCGCATGGATTACGGATCGTCATACGAATTTTCCGTCTCGATTCATGGCTCGGCTTTGATACTGATCGCCATGCGCCTGCTTCGCTATTTACACTTTTACGTGCCAACGCAATAGCCAGGACGGTTATTATTATTGTCCGTTCCTTTGTCCTTGATTGTCGCGGGATCAAGGGTGCAGGGTGGAGACATGACTCGCGTGGATTATGGGTCCTCGTGAGAATTTTCCATCCTGATTCATGTTGCTGTCCACTTTGGTTCTTGGATTTTTACGAAGCAATGGAATAGGGAGGATGGTTGTCGTTAGGGAGTTCTTCGTTTTTCATTACTACGAGATCAAGGGTGTAGACTGGAGGCATGATTTGAATGGATTATAGGTCGTCGCGAGAATTTTTCTATCCTGATTTATATTCCACTTTATAGCGTATGTCATGTAAATACTTATAATACCTTAAATACTTATGTACTGTTTAAACAGTATGGAGGATTATTGATATCCTACTTCTGTGTGTCTAGTAGAATCTTTGTGAAAGAGTTGACATACTTCTTTTCAGACGCATTTCATATGAAGATTAATTTGTAGTTTTCAGTAAAAAGAGGGGAGAAAGGATCTTACGTCGCATCGAACATTTCGCGCGGATCTACTCGAATCACGTTAAACTCAATTATACTTTTAATTAAACAACCGACGACGGAACGAGCAATCATTTATGCGCCACGTTTGGGCATGGCCCGACAAATTAATGGTTTATGCATCAAACATCGATGATACGCGTCGATACAAGACGTATATAACGAATCCGTAATATGATTCATGCATTATTGAAATACTAACCGTATTGCCGGGATGCGTTCGCATGCTACGTCGAGGCAAATGGCGTTTTTATCGGCAGGAGGAGAGGACAGCGAGGGGGAAGCTTTTCTTGGCTGGATCGAGCTAACGCGGTGAAACCTGGACGCGTCGTTCTCGAAAGAGGACGAAAAAGAAGCGCGAAAGCGATAAACGCGAGGGAACGTTATAAGTGCCAAGAGAAAAATACGCAGAATTATATCGAAAGATTTTTCTCTGTAGTGGACGCGACACTCGGCTCTGCTTTTTCCACGACTCTTAATCCTTTAATCTTTCAATTTCCTCGCACGAGGACTCTGGCATACTTTTCAATTCACGTGCTCGAACCGATATTGATTTTCAGATATAAATGTCCCTCAAAGACGATCGTGTATAATTTAGAAAATATCCACTAGACGTTTATAATTTAAAATCACTTTTTTTTAATAATATAATTACTTAATTTATATCTCACGAAAAAAAAATTCACCGTGAAAAAGCATAGAGGGGATTGAGGGATCGCGATGTGATCGACGCGATCGCGAATGAAGCAGGTTTGGAGAAACGAATGAAAGGAAGGTCGTGCGCGATAATCGGACGAGCGACGGATTGCGGTTGCGGCGCATAAGTAGAACAATCAACACTGGCATTATCCTCGCGGATGGATCATCGTATTCGAGCTTTATGAAATTAATTACCGTTCACGTCGTTGCGTTGATCCCTCTTCGATACAACCACGTCCTTCGCTTGTACGATTCCGCTATACCAACAATCGAATCGCGAATATTTCGCTACTGCATACCCCTATATCACTTATTCGTACAATATATGTAAACATTTAATTTATAATAAAATTTTACGTAAGATAGGTTTATGGAATACGTAATTTATATGTAAAAAAGGTATGTCGCGTTCGACCAAAGTGCGAATCATTGAAAAATGATTGCACCTCGGTTGGTGATAAGTGACAGTCATCGGTAGTATCGAAAGGGTCAATACCAAAGGTAGATCCGGATCGAGAGTCCCGAGCGCCCGACAAATGAAACGGCTTGCTAAAAACGTGGTTTATCGGTTTTTATCGAACGACCCTCATCCACCACGGAGAATGGAGAATGGCGCGCGTTACAGCTGTGCCGAGATTCCATCGGCTCGCCTCTGAGGTCCCCGTATTTGCCACTGTGTGGGTTGTGCGCCGTGTACGTGACGACGCGAAAGGAAACATCCGCTCCGTGAATTTTTACAAACCCCTTCATGAATTACCGATTCTTTGCTACCGGCAGCAGCAGCTGCAATCTGCCCTTATCTCCGCCGAATGCTAACTCCCTGCGCTGTCCTCCATTTCCCCCTGACAAATGAGACGTTTGTAACGTTACAAACCCCCGAGATCTGCGCTCGGCTCTTATTCGTAACCTCGATCGCTTGGATCGTGTATTTATTATACGCATCGCGTATTCGTAACGAGTAATTTAACGTGCAAGTCATATAATTATAATACATTGCGTACGATATCTCACGATAGCGCGTTAATCGAGTGTCAAGGACGAAGCATCCTGGAAATGAAGAAATGATCGATCTTCAACATACACATACAATCATAAACACCGTGTGCCCATAGTCACGCGTGAGATAAAACCCAAAGTTGGGTCCTGTATTAAAAAAAACCACGAAATATTCTATTCCAACATAAACACCGTGTGCCGATAGTAACGCGTGAGATAAAACCCAAAGTTGGGTCCTGTATTAAAAAAAAAACCACGAAATACTCTATTCCAACGAGCATACATTGAAATTCCAAGCCCCCTCGAGCCCCATCAAATTCTCAGAGACTTCTTTACACATATTATCCAATGAATAACGAGTTGAAAAATAACGGGAAAAAATCCAATATAACCCGCGATCAACGGGCAAACTCCTCCAAAACGTTCCTCCGTTACCAACGCCCGAACCGCTATTCCCCCGTGGACGTTCCCCAACATTTGGCAAAAAACCGCCGGCCGGGGCATTACGTCGATCCGCCAACACCCCGGCAAGAAATCGCGCACGAGAGACCCGCGGAAAACAAGGATGTCGACAAGCGCTGCCCCGCGGAAAAAAGAGCCGTAGGGGGGGCAGGGGGGAGGGGGAAAAAGGAAGGGTGGGCGGAGAGGGGGAAAGAGGAGGGGGGATAAAGCGGATCGAGGCGGGCAAGAAGGGCGCAAGAAGCGCAACAATGCCGCATCGGGGGGAAGGAGAGCGGCGACCCTACCCGGCGAAAAGGGCACGGCCAGTACGGATAATTATCTCGGTTCCAGGTTTAATAGACGCCCGGTATTTCGGATTGGCCCTAATGACGGCGTTTACTGAATTTATATCGTCGTGCCGCCATCGAGGCCTCAAATTGCCCGCGCGGAATTATCCCTCTATCTCTCTCCCTCCTACTACCTGTCACTGGTTCCCTCTCGCTCCCACTCACGGCCTCCTCGTCCTTATCTCTCTCACTCTCTGTTCGTTCTCGTTGCCCCTTGAGCAAGTCCACCTCGGGATTCCTGCTGTCCTTCTCCCTCCCGCGGGCTGCCTCCTTTTGCCTTGATGTATGTTCAATTATCTGTCCACGTGGTCGTCGAGACTCGGTCCGGTCGCGAATGTCGCGGCGAAAAGAAAGATGGAGGGGTACCGTGGAGGGCGGAGGAAGGAAGAAGGTGCGCGCGCATCGGCGGGCGAGCGAGAGAGAAGGAGGAAGATAGAGAACGAGAGGGAAGTGCGAGTGAGAGACAAAGTGAGTGGCTGCGCGAGAGAGAAGGGTTAAGATGGAGTAAGTGAGAGAGAGAGAGAGAGGGAGGATGGAGCGAGAAGAGAAAGACATTTATTATCCTTGCCCCCGCGAGACGGTCTGTCTCCGGTGGAGGAATCTCAAAAAGGACAAGCCGGGACCCGATAATATGCACCCCTCCGACCTGGCAGGGGCCGCATGGCATGTGACCGTGCGGCTCGGGCCGAAAAACCACGAGGGAACAAAGGATACGAGCGAAAGTCCCTGTTCTACGACCTCAAGGAGACGCTAGACGAGGGGCCGGGGGCGCGATGCTAAAGAAGCGTGGGAGGTGGGGCTCGTTATTGGAATTTTAACAGCATCCAGGGGGATCCGCGGTGGCCATTGCGGTTTATGGAGCCATTCTCGGGGAAACGATGATTAAAAAACGCTGCTGGATATGCTGAGAGGTATATGCACGAAAAAAAAGTCTCTCGCCAGGGTCCAAACCATTTGCGAAACTCAAGAGAGAATTACATTTACCACGGCGAGGGGAGCAATACTGATTTTAGAAATTTCATCGACTCGACAGAATTTTTGGCCCGAGGATATTACTTTGGGGATTTGCCTCCTTGGGAATACTACGTGAGTCGATAAGATTACTAGAATTGTAGAATATAAAAGAGCCGAAGAGTTTGGTGTGAATGAAAGGAGATACTAAATTGTAGGTCTATATATTGAGACGTAGAAAGAGCTCGAAGCGTAAAAATCCTGACTCGCCATTGGGCGAACTGCATCATGGCCGACCTTCGAATATCACGTCCAGCATTCTTCGACACTGCGAGCCCACGTTTCGCGCGATCTAATTCAACCACCAACGACACCTTTAACACTCTCGACATACTGCAAATTTGCCACATCAAACACGCTAAATTCGAGGGGCCTTAATGCAGGAAAGACGTTGATGCACGGCCAGGATAAATCTCGATTGTCCATTTCGCACGCGACATTAACCCGGATCGCTTTCCCAGCGGCTATACGGTTCTCCGCCGCAACTTCGACCGTACTATCTCGCGGCCAAAATCTATCTAACGTCCTGTTTGGCCCTGCCGTTTCGATACCTCGGGTACTATAAACAGAAATCACCGCTGGCTGACATGAAAAACGGAAGCAACACCGCGAGGCCCCTCCCATTTTCGCGCGAGGCAATGCAAAAATCGTGGCCGCGCTTAAGGAAACGGACGATAAGCAACGGCACCCTCTTAACCTTGGTACCAGAAAAGAATCGAGGGTTGCGGATATTTGGAAAGCGGCCATAGCTCCTCTGGAAGGATATATGGATTACGGTTCTTTGGCTGGATGTAAATCTTTCTATTTCCACTCAGTGATAAATGCACATTAAAATCTGTAAAAACCACAGTGGTTTCTGAATTTCTAATCGATTAATAATTTTTAATTAAAGTTAATCGACATAAGCTCGGTATAAAGAATACGTTTTATTTAATTTTCTCCATTCATCGCACAAAGCGCGCCTGTTAGAGATGAATAAATAATAGTTCTATACACTTTGCGAACCTCACGTTTGATTATAATTCCCATGGAATACGAAAGTTGATAAAAAATTAATCGATGTCGTTGGAAGTACGTTCCGTAATACTTGTAACGATCGAAGGTTCTGTACAAAATGGAGACATCCGAAATACTTATTTACACGAAACACGTTCGCTCCGGCGCGGCAATATTTCTCTTTGTTAAAGCTCCAACGAGATGGTCGGGCTTCCAGGTAAGCAAATTCAGTTTATCGAGGAGCCCGCGCGGTTACCTTTTTCCAATAGCCACGAACGATAAACAGAAATCACCGTGGAAAACGTGGTAAGCGGTGGGAGCGTTCCTCCCATGGCGTACAAAACTTCCATCGAGGAGAACCGGGGGTAGAAGTTAACTCTTAACGGCCACGTCGTACAAAAGGAGTTATTCGCGTTGAAGTACGTTCCATAAACTATTGGAAAATTCTCCCCTTTCGCCGCCAAACTTTTTCACCGCTATCCAGATCGCCCTTTATGTTAAGCAACAAAGTAAAATACCTTCCAGCATCAAAAAAAAAGAAACTTTCGTCCACGACCGGAGAATCGTTTTCTCCCCCATTATCCCATCGAGGAAAACTTACAAACAACAAATCCAAGCCGAAGATCGATATATATGGACTGTTTATTTTGAAAGTGGTGCAAGTCCATTTTTTTAAAAAATTAGATATCGCGTGACTAATGTAGTGTAAATTTTTGATACTTAATTTAGTGTAAACTTTTTGTTTATACTAGTTAATATTTAATGCCTTAAAAAATACCAACACTTTGTTCTATTTAATATTAGCCGATAAAATAGACAGGTGGTAAGATCAGTGGGCACTGCTCTTTTCTTTTGTACGATATACAAGTAGAAACATTGCCACGCTCGGTAATATTAACCGATATTTTTCGATCGACAAATATGTTAACCTTTAATTTTCTCGGAACAAGAGAAAATGCAAAATAAACTTCAAAAAAAAAAATATATATATATATACAAAGAAAAGGGAAAAGCTTAAATATATTCCACAAGATTTCCTCGAGAAATTCCAGCGACTAAGACGCGATGATATAATCCCTCTTTACAACTCGAATTCATTTCAACGCGCCGCGACGAGTAATCCCTCTGACCTTTCCTAATCCCCGTAACTTGGATCGACCTATTTTTGTAATCTCATTCGATACATCAGGAATATTTAAAAACGGGCCGCCGAAGCGCGAGTCCCCTCGAAAGGCCGCCAAGAGGGATCGGCGTGGAATGCCAAGCGGATATTTGGGATTCCACGGGCGTGCACCGATGGCGGGGCAGCCAAAGAGCGAAATAAGGGAGCGTACACCCACGTCGAATGCCGCGGTACCGTTGCCTTCTGCGATCCCCGGGACGATTAATAAATCCCGCTATCGAGATCTACCCGGTGACGCGACGATTTGTCTCCTCGTGTCGCTGCCTTTCTCCGCCGGATCTGGAATTCTGTGGGCCGTGGCCATCGCGAGCTGGAAAGAGCAGAATGGGGAGGATATATCGGTCTATTTACCGCCGACACGCCGTATTTCCGGCCGATATATCGCGCCCTGGGACGTAGCGTGCCTCTCTTTAAACCTCGTACACGCTCTGCCTGGAAAAAGAGGCTTCGAATAGCGCGATTTGACCCTCAAGGCGCTTCGTGCCGCGTGAGGTGTATATGCACCACGCTGAATCTTCCATTTAGGATATTTGGAATGTTCCTTGCAAAACGAAGGATTGAAAAGGAATTGGTTCTTACCAATCGTGGAAAATTGTCCGTTTCTAAAAATAAGGAGAAGCGAGTAAAAGGTTTGGAGGCATAGGTGATATTAGAGGCGCATCGCTGAGAGAGCTAAACGCTGTTCCAATGATCGAGTTCGAGAAGTGTTTCGAGGAGAAAGAAGCGCTGGAGTAACTAGATAATATCTATAGAGGACTAACTACATAATATAACTAAACTGTGCATAACAAAATTCGTTTCAAACAACAAAAAGTCCCGTTATTCTTTTTAACACACCTCGTATATGGAGTCCCTCTTTTATTCTCATATTGCTCCCTCATCATGCTTATCAGACTGAGAATTGATATATCCTGTATTCAAGAATCGATACACGCTATTGAGTGCATATTCCATCCAACATCCACGAAATTGTCCACGAAGAGCAAAGACAAAGGTTGTACGCGCTGTTTCTGAACTCAACGCTGGTTCCCACGCTTCTTCGGTTCGTTGTACCAAATAGGCGATTTCGAAGATATCGGAAATATCGAAAGTGAGCGGTAAAATAATCTTTACTGGAAGCGTCGCGCATCCGTGAGTAAAGGCCTCCTCGAAGGCACGTCGCGATTACAGGAGCGTCGAGAGAGATGCTATATAGTTACAGGCGATCGGAGTAATACTAAATCTCCCTCAAAGATACTCGAGCCACGTCCCTGAAAGCGTGGTCAAGGGCCTTCAGATTAACAGGCGCGATGCCGGAGAATTTACAGACGGCCGGTACTCAAAGCGCGGCCGGTTCGAGCATCCGGTAACGAATGCGTTGAATAGCACGGATCTACATCGGTCCTTTCAGCCTCGTGGAAGCCTTTGCGCGTCCATCCTTAAAACGTGAACGAGCCATAAAGCCGAGAAAAAGTGCGGAGGTTGAAGGGACAGTGTCAGGGGTGAGAGAACGAGCCGTGAACGCGACCCGGGATCGAGGGAAGCCAGTACCGTAGGAGAAGAACCGTGTCCGAGCTAAAAGGAACGAGGCTCTCTCCTCGAGTCCAATCCCTCGATACAATTGACGATGATAATCAGCCCTCGATGGCGCGCAGTCATCCTGGAATATCCTCGGATGCCAAGGATCAACCTTACAAATCTCCTATTATGTCCTTCGTATATGCGACGTCCAAAAAAGTGGATACTTTTTCTTATCATTCGTTGGTCCAAGTGCGTGAAAAAGACACTGAACGAAGGTCTGACGGTGTCAAAAATTCTACTTCGCGTTTTATACGTACGTATACACATTCTAGTTCCGTGAAACGTAGGAACAGATATATAGATATTTACTATTTATAATAGATAATCAGATTTTTTTAGAACTGTTTATAAGGTAATAGATATTTACTGCGGTTGATCAAAAGTGCGCTAAGCTTTGGCTTAATGTGTATAAAGATAGTAGAGGATGTGTAGAAAATTTCGATGAGAAAGTCTGGATAGCTTAGTTGGTAGAGCAGTTGCCTGGAAAGCGAAAGGTCCCGGGTTCGATTCCTGCTCCAGCAAATCACCCGATGACCCAAATTTTTTTCACGATCGTCTACATATCAAAAAGTTCTCAACATCCAATTAATCTTATTCACAAACCAGTGGAGAATAGATGTAATATCTACAATAACAACATTTATATTATATTATATATAGAAAAAATGAATATTATAATAGTATACACCACGCAATAATAAAATATACACTTCCTATTATAAAAAAAATCCGTTCTATATCTGTATCATGCGAAGAAGCTATTTGCCATTGTAATCCAATAAAAAAAAATCCCAAATGATGGAGAATAATTGAAAGACACGTATTCCTCGTTGCGGAGGGTACCGCGAGCCCTCGATGCGTCACTAGAGGAGTACGCGAGGATCGTCACGAGCGTCCTAAGGGAACGATCGTGTGTAAATCCTCGTCGTGGCGGACGTTCCGGCCGTTGGTACGACGGAGGATCTAGTAATTAACGAAGCTGTTGTGATCGCAATCTAGCGCACGAGCCGCCTCCGGCTAAAGCCGCCTCCGGTTGGGGAAGGAGAGAGAGAGGAGAGAGGCAGAGAAGAGAGGAGGAGAGAGGAGGAGAGGAGAGGAGGCGCATGCCGCGAATATTAATGTGGCGTCCCGCATTGTCCCTTGGTTCCTCCCTGCTCTCGGTACTTGGCGCTCCCATCCGTCCCTTTTCCACCCCCGCGATTATCCCGCCAACGGCTTACTTTTTCCAGCGCCGACTCCTTCGCACCGCTCGAACAATGCAACGACGATCCCTTTTCTCCTTTCGACGAATACCTAATGGCGGTGGTTTTATCGCGGGTAATACAGAACCGGTCAATTATTCTTGCAAGGCCGGCCTCGAGTATTTAATTTTCGAGCGTTGTGCCTCGTGGCGGAAGCGACCAATATCTTCGACATTGACTGTACGCTTTTTATTCGATCGCAACACTACCCCTTCTTTATCAAAGCCTTAATGCATTCAAATACCGCGAGCCATATACCGCGCAGTGCAAGCTATTAGTTAAAATAATCTATGAACCTGGAAGGAAAAAATATACGATATAAGACGACGCGCATAAGCGGAACGTTGCTTTGAAGTCACTCTGGATTATAGACGGTTGACTATTTGTCGGAAAAAAAATCCTCCGGGCGTTTCCATGCCTTCGATTAATCCCCATTAACGATAAACCCACGTCGTCGTCGAGGGTCGATCGTCCGTCGCGTTAGAGCGGCCGCTGCCTACCGCGTCGCAAACGAGGCTAAATATACCGATCGAACAGGTTCTCCGGTCGAAGCTAAGCGACACGCCGAGGGAATCAAACAAGTGTCGCGTCCTGGGATAAAAAGAGCGCACGATAAGTGCTCCTCCCCGGTGCATCTTGAGCCCTCGAGTCGAAGAAAGCAAGGCAAAGCGGGAATTACGATGTTCCTGGTTTTCGTCATCAGGAACTACTGCTTAGAAAACAATCCCCGTTTTATCGCGAAAATGACCAAAGTGGTTAGTAGTTTAGCAAAATTCCCCGCAACTTCCGCGCTTTAATCCTTTTGGCCCTGTGCAGCTACGGATGGACGATGGAGAAACTTTGGCTTTGGACCCATTTGTGCGTCGTGAATTATGAATCTCTCCGCGAATCTGACGCCAGACTGCGATATACGCGTCTTGAGTGAAACTGGGATGATCTAACGAATAGAAGTCTGGCTTTTCGCGCGAGAGGCTCCGAGAGTTCACGCTTAACCATTTGCACTCTTCCGAATAAAATATTCCAAGAATCTCTTAGAACATCGCTTTTCCTCGATCGTTGGTAAAATGTAAAAAATATGAAGAATGTCCAGATTTTTCCGCCAGAATTGTTATGAATTTTAGTTCATCCAAGTATTTCAACCAATTGCACCAACATCGACGACTAACGATATTTCAACTATTTCCCGTCTTACACTCCGCCTTTTTCCTGGTCTAAGCGCATCGCCAGATTTATTCTCAGTATTACAAAAGTGGGGAAAAAACGACGGAAGCCGCGCGGAGTACGTCTCCCAGACACTCGAGGGATGCGCGCCCTTTCGAATGGCGAAGAACTGGCGGAGCGCAGAATTCGAGGAGAGCCGCTCGTCGTGGCCTCGAGGCACTCCTTGGGTTAACGAGCCCCAGCGCGTGGCGATCCAGCTCCTTGGGGCTCTTCTTCGTGTAACGACGCATCGACCTACGACTCGTTGATCCCAACCGCGAAGTAACCGTGGCCGCGTTTAATCACACGGCGCCGCTGCCTGAATGGAGATCACTTTCAACGGTTTCTGGGTCGACAGAACGAGGCATCCTGAGGTTTTCGATCGGCGGAGAAGGGCCTGGGGGCCTTTGAAAGACGTGTTCCTGGGCGCGCAACGCTCCTGGAAAGTGATTTTCCGAGCCGTGCTGCGCGATGCTTTGACGCTGCGCTCGCGGCCCTGATTATGCACACGCGAGTCCAAAGGATGAGGCACCAAAGTAACGATATAAAAGTCATTTAGAGCGGACAAGTTCTCCAAGGAAAGACGCATCGGACTCGAGAAAACGCGCTTGGAGTAATCGTTGATTTGATAAACATCTAAGGCAAGTACCTAGAATAAGGTCAGGTATGTAAATATATAGAAAATATATCTAAATACGAGAATACACGCGTAGTAAAATATATATATATA